>JAVIXY010000071.1:156218-176797 GCA_033030565.1 Fusarium nematophilum
GGTTTTCTCCGTGTATACCTGTACATCTTCACTCGACTGCGGCATGGCATGGCGTTTTTGGGATATCCGGGGGCGTGATGAGCCGCTGGAGGTTGGTTCTTAGACGAAGAAAAAAAGACAGACGACCTATGCTTATGTTTTAATATACTTGTACGATTATCAAGACTGGGGTGGATGGAGTGGTCTTTGGGTGTCGGTTATGTCGCTAATCTTGGCATTTTAACTACGAGTGCTTTCCATGCCGAACTGATGGCTTGTTCAGGTGCTACTGAGTTCGCCTGAGGCCCGTAGGGAACTTCCGTGGTCGGCATGGTGGAAGCGGACGAAGCAGAGTGAGGTTCTTCGCAGCCCTGCATGTCTGCGCGATTCTAGAATCTCATGGATGCTGTGGTGTAGGGTAATCAGCCATCAAGGAGGAAGAAGGGAGGAAACCCTCGGCAACCATGCACCATTTTTATACACATGACATGAGAGTGAAGTGATTGAGCTAATATGTGATAGTGAATTACGCGCTTTGAATATTTACCAAGTTTCCCCCCCTAATGAGTAAAAAACTTTTAATTTCTCCGGGTTCAAGATTATTTGCCCATCTACCAACGAGCCCCGAAGTGTAGAACCGCGGATTGTACTGAGGGACACTAGTAGGTGTAGCCTCTAGGGCCATCTCTCGGCTCCATTCCCCCATCCTGGCCGCTGTAGACACTCGGGGTCCGCTCGTACAGCCCGATCAGAGCGTCAATCGTGTCGCCGCTCCGTTCGTCGCCGGGTGCCAGCATCCGGGGGGTTTCGGACTCGGGCCCCCGAACGCCGGGCCCACTTCCCCGAGCGTCCTCCGCCATCCGTCGCACCGACACCGGCACCGTGCCAACCTCTCTGCCGTCGGGCCCCCGCGTGTTCAGAATAAACGACTGCGAGGAATGCGCCGCCGTCGAGTCAGGGAACGGCCCGCTGACGAGGTGGATGTCTGGACCCACTGGGGTGGCAGAGGCGGCACGTCGACGGTGGTTGAGCAGCGTCATGAGGATGAGCAGCATGATGGCGATGAGGGCTGCTGTGGAACCCAGGGCGATGCCGATTATCTGTCCGGCCGATAGACCCGATGGCTCGCTGCCGGTGGTTGCCGAGGAGGGGGTGTCCTGGATGCGAGACGGGGTGGTGGAATCCGGGGGGGAGGGTGTGCTCGACGGCAACGGGGGAACAGAAATGCTGCTTGCTTCGGTGGGCCGGGGAGTGATGCTCTCCTCTGGGCTTGGGAGGGTCGACCATTCGAACAGAGGCAAGGTGGGAATGTCTTCAGATTCGATCGAGATGCTCAGTGGCTTCTTGGTTAGGCTGATGGTGGAGTAGTCCTCGTCGAAAGACGTCTCAAACCATGGCAAGGTTGAGGCCTGATTAGCAAAGTCGTCGGATGAAGAGGACAGGAAGATCTGGCGAGGCTCGATTCTGGCGCAGGAAAGGGGAGGGCCAGTCTCAGCGGCGATGGTCTCCAAGCTGCCAGTCACGGGGACGATGCATTCAGGCAGAGTCTCGCTGGCTCTATCGCGGATATTAGTATAAGCCAGAAGAGGGAAATCTGATGAACTTACACGTCGTTGGGCTTGGAGGATAGTGTAGTCTCGCTGCCGGCCATTGCCTCGCTGGAGGATGGTCCCGACGCCGCTCCCGCAAGCCCGACAAGCAGGCAGAGGAACAACATGGCCGAAACCCAGGGCCGCATCGTGACGATGTATTTTCTTGTGGACAGGACTAGTGATGGTATCAGCCGGCGCTGGCTTGCTTGTCGAAATCCAGAAGACTATGACTGGAAATGGAATCGGAATCGAGTCTTGATGGGAAAATGCATCTGAGCCGGAGACTTTTATAAGAGGCCATGATGTTTGAACTGATTCATTGTGCAATGGCGCTGTATTCATCGAGGCCGATGGTTTGCTATGAGGTGTTTGTGGATATTGGTGAAGAGATGGCGAGTCCCCTACACCATCGCGGTAGTTGTGAAACCGTGGCGTTTGTCATCAAGATGGGCCGCAACTTGAGAACACCCATGTTTGTACTGCAAGTTCTAAGTCTTCCTCCGAACAAGCCCCTTCCAGAAATCAAAGCTATTCTCGTCGCTCTGCAGCGTCCAGATCTTGCCCGTCGCCCTCCCGCTCCCATCCGTCTCCTCAACCCTCAGCATGCCCCAGTCCCTGGTGATGCCCAGCACGCGCGCCTTGACGCCGCCCTCGGCCTCGAGGGTGACGGCCTGCCCCGTGTGCAGCCAGTGGCGGTAGTACCGGGCCTCGAGGTCGCGCGAGAACCCTTCGCGGAGGAACTGCGCGTAGATGGCCTCGAGGCGGGTGAGCACCCGGGCGAGGAGCGTCTCGAGGTGGAGCTCGGGCGACCCGGGCGGGACGAGGTCCGAGATGGAGATGGTGGGGCGGGGGTTGACCGTGTTGAGGCCGACGCCGAGGATGATCTGGTAGGCGCCGTCGAAGTAGAGGCACTGGGAGAGGATGCCGCCGACCTTGACGTAGGAGGGCTTGTCTCCTGACCTTGTTGGGTCGAGGGCGTCTGATTAATGTTAGCCGAACGGGTCTCTGACATTTGGTGGGGGGTGTCTTGCAGATGTCGTTGGGCCACTTGAGCTTGATGGGGATGTTCTCGTAGCCGCGGTCGTACGACTGGACTGCCTCGACCATGGCGATGGCGGTGATGTACTGGATAAAGACCACGGGCCGGGACACGGCGAGGTGGGCCGGGTGGTTGATGACTGTCGAGTAGATGAGGCATCCGGGGGGAGCAATCCAGACGTTGGTGCCGCGGCCACGGCCGGCAACCTGCGTCGAGGCAGCGACAGTGAAGCCGGTTGGGAGTTTGGTCATGAGTTTGGGGTTCCTGAATTAGTTAGCACATGATGGTTCTGGGCTGTTTAGGTCGTAGTACTTCTCAAGGATAGTGTTGGTGCTCGTCACCACCTCACCATACATGAGCAGGTTCCCCCAGTCCCGAGAGGCAGGCTCGATCTGCCGGTATCGCTTCAGGCTCGAAAAGTACAGGCCGTGGTTGAACTGGGGGGTGATCTTTGGGTGCGGAGGGGCCTTCTCGTGCGGGAAGATCTTCTTGACCACCTTGCTGTAGTCGATGATGCCGTTGTCCTCGGCCGCCGAGCTCGAGCCGTTGGTCTCTGCCAGGCTCTGCTGCAGGCCCTCGACGCTCCAGATGGTGTCCTCGTTCTGGATGTGGAACGTGTCGGTCTCTGCTCTGATCCACTCCTCGCCGTCTTCCTTTTCGATGATGTCGGCCCAGTCAGCCAGCAGCTCTGATACTCCTGAATCGTCGATGGACGAGATGTGGAGGCGTGACAGCGATGGTATCCCGGCGTCGTTCTGGCTCACTTCGAGGTCGAGTCTGGCCATGCACGCCTTCAGGAACCCGACTCGACCCTTGTCAGCGTCTGCGAGCCTGCTTGTCAGCTCATCGTAGCCGGGGACTGTCGGCTGGGGATGTAGGTTAATGGCTGCGAATCTAGACCGGCGTCAGTCTCCCCATCTACACCAGCAGAATACGGTGATTTCTCACTCGGGATGAGGCCCAGTGAGCAACGCTTTACCGCTGCCCACGGTGCAGAGAACAACCGCCGCCTTGCCATCTCCGCCGCCGACATCAGTCTCCTCATCATACGAAGCCAGAACCTCGACCTTTCTCCCCTTGACAGACGCAGCATCGACAAAGATGCCGCCCCCGTTGTAGTAGGAGACGATCTCGGCTTCCACCTCCTGCTCGAAAGCCTCCTTGACCACCTTCAACCGCACAGCTCTCGCCCCCCCTTCGCTGCGATACTCGAACCCCCTGAAGGCCCCCCCGCGACACGTCCCGGGAAAGAAGCCGAGCTCTCTGCTGCCGATGACCTCGAGGGGCTTGTTGCCGACCTCGAACTCGCACCTCTGGCTCCCGTAGTAGCCGCCTGCGCAGAAGCCCAGGTACGCGCCGCCGCGACGGACGTAGTCGCTTATGCGGCGGTTCCCCTCGCCGTTCAGAGCCTGGCAGTACCCGAGGTCGCCGCCGCCAGGGAAGACGAGCAGCGCGCAGGTCGATGGCCAGGGCTCTTTGAGGAGGATGGTCTCTGTGATGGGGATGACGGCGTAGTTTGGTCCGAGCAGGCGGCGGAGGGACCAGATGCAGTGACGGACTGACTCGACGGTTGTGCCGATGCCTGCGGTTGAGTGAGTGATTGAGCAAAAAGTGAAAGGCAGAGACAAAGATTTCAAACCTGTATACACAAGCACGTTGAGTCTGGCCGGGGCCATGGTCCTTGTTGTTCCGCTTCCGGGGGTTGGAGATGCTTGTCACTGTCACTTGACTTTTTGTTGGACGCCTCAGCCAATTTTCCCTCTCGGACCACCTGACACTCTCCTTTCAACTACAGCGGCACGTCAACGAATACTGCAGTATTCAACGAGAAGACGGAAAAAGAAAATGACCAAGGAAGAAAGCGACGCGCAAAAGACGGCCGAGGCTGAAGACGACGATGAGCCCGATGAGTGGTGAGTTGTACCCGTCCCAACCCTTTTTTTTGGAGACGGTCTTTGCTAAGCCGAGGCCTTTTTTGCCGATGCAGGGACAAGCGGATCTTTAGCACCGGATGCGCAGGTGAGTCGCAGAGGGAGAAAGAAAAAGAAAAGAAAGGGGACAGATCCTGGTGAATTCTTCCGAGATTTGAAGCTGGGCAGTCTACTGCGCTTCAATGCAAGGGCGTCGCCGTCGATATCCGGTCTCGGTGTTGGATGTTGGGAGACAACCGAAGCTAACTGCTGGACAGAGGAGAATACAAAGATGACGGATTGCTACTTTGAAAAGAAGGATTGGCGCGCGTGCGCTGAAGAGGTGAGTCGCATGCACGAGATGCACTGTTTTCTTTTATCATTTCCAGTATTTCCCTTATTCTCTTCATGAATTGTGATGAAGCATCCGACTGACAGTGTCGCAGATGGAGCAGTTCAAACGGTGCTGGAAGGCTCACGACAATGACAAACGGACCTCGATGAAGGACGCCTGAGAGACCGAGACCTGAATATTGTACGATCAAGGGTGTGAGATGGCATCTCAGTGTATACCACCAATTGTATCATTAGAACCCTCCCCCCCCCAAAAAGCCCTTCTCCTTCGGGGCATGATGCTCCCCAAAACTGAAGCCATCATGACAAGTCGCACACTGTATCCGCACTGTATCCGGACTTTCTATTTCCCCGACTCTGCCTGTCGGCATCCAAATTATCTCCAAAAAGTCTTTGGCCAAAAAGTCCTTTGACAAAGCCCTGGCTTACCAGCTCGTTCACCTCCATCCTCCCGCCATGTTCCTCCGTCGCCGGGTCCTCTTCGCGGCCCAAAGGCTCCCGGTCGCCCACACCCGATCAATTGTCCCTCTACTCCGCTATTCCACCGAAGCTGCCGCCGTCAAGGACGCAGACAGCCCCGGCGCGACTGACCAGGCGGGCGAGACGCAGCTGAACCAGGGCGACGTCGCCAAGTCGGCCAAGGCAGCGGCGAAAAAAACTGGTGTGTGGGATTCTCCGCACCCTGTGGTCAAGACTGGGACGTTCGCAGCATCGAGAGTTTCCAAGACGAGGCTCGCGCCAGTGAAGCCAGTGTCGGCAAAGCCAGCTCCAGCAACGCCTGCTCCAGCAACGCCTGCACCAGAAACGCCTGCACCAGAAACGCCTGCTCCAGAAACGCCAGCTCCAGAAACGCCT
Organism: Fusarium nematophilum; assembly: GCA_033030565.1. NCBI lineage: Eukaryota > Fungi > Ascomycota > Sordariomycetes > Hypocreales > Nectriaceae > Fusarium > Fusarium nematophilum. The sequence continues at coordinate 161,948 of JAVIXY010000071.1, forward strand.
GCTTCAGAAACGCCTGCGCCAGAAGCGCCTGCACCAGAAACGCCTGTGCTAGAAACGCCAGCAAAGTCTGAGCCAGAAAAGCCTGAGCCAGCAAAACCTGAGCCAGCAAAACCTGAGCCAGCAAAACCTAAGCCAGCAAAATCTGCGCCAGCAAAATCTGCGCCAGCAAAGCCCGCGCCAGCAAAGCCTAAGCCAGCAAAGCATGTGCCAGTAACGCCTTCACCAGCAAAGGCCGCGGCCAACAAAACGAATTCTCCTCCTACTCCTGCACCTGATTCCGTCTCCCCCAACGCCAAGAAGGGCGCCTCCGCGCAGCCTGCTGCCCCCGGCCCCGAGAACCCCTACACGCCAGCACCCGTGGCAGAGGAGACACTGAGCGGCGAGCGATCCGAGTACGATCCGCCCAGGCGGTCAGAGACGCCGACCAAGAATCTCGTCTGGGACTTCAAGCAGGAGGACGCCGCGATGGATGTCAACTGGGAGAAGAGCTGGTACGGCATCGGAACCAAGCCCGTCACCTTATCCCAGAACAAGGTGCTCTCGAGGCCGATCAACATGGGGGACATCGAGGTCAAGCCCGACGGCATCATCTACCTGCCCGAGATCAAGTACCGGCGGCGGCTAAACGAGGCGTTTGGGCCCATGGGGTGGGGGATGGTGCACCGCGGGGAGGCTGTCGTGGGCGCCAACATTGTGACGCGCGAGTACGCCCTCGTCATCGGCGGCCGGTAACGCTCCACCGTACTCTCCATGCTTTATACACAAACTAACTGAAATCGCAGAATGGTTGCGCAGGCTCAGGGTGTCAACAACTACTTCTCCAACGACGGCCTGCCCCACGCCATCGAGGGCTGCAAGTCCAACGCCCTGATGCGCTGCTGCAAGGACCTGGGCATCGCCTCGGAGCTCTGGGACCCCGTCTTCCTGCGCTGGTTCCGCAAGCACTACATGGAGGAGCGCTGGGTCGAGAACGTCAGCACCAAAAAGAAGAGGACTTTTTGGTTCAAGAAGGGCCTCGCCGAGGCTGCGTACCCGTATAAGCTGATCTAATGCACCAGTGGCGATCTGAGTGTGCTTTTGTGTATAACGTATAGAATTCGAGCTGTTAGAGAGGGCGGGATGAGAAGAAAAAAAGGATGGACATGTGTAAGATATAGTCGGGCCTGGCTGGGAAATGTACCAAAAAAGACATGAGGGATTGGGCGCATAGCGAATCATGGTAATAGGGGCGAATTCGATGGGGTACCAAGATGCAAATGACATTTTGCAATCTTGGAAAACGGGGCAAAACAGACTCCAAATCCCGTCTATAGATATACATCCCGATTCTGTTGAAGCAATTCCTGGATGTGATGGCCAACCCCCCTCCCGCAAGAATACCGTTCATCCAGGGCTCTGGATAACCCAATCAGATAGACACCGGTCAAATCCCGGCCCAGGGCGAAGTCTAATATGAACCAAACTCCTGCAGATACCATCTTCCCGAACGGAGTTTCTACCTCTCCATGCCGGAAGAGCTCCCGCCGCCGTTTCCAGGAGAAGCATCACCGCCCCATCCCCACGGCACCCACGAGCCCGACCCAGCCCTGGCACCAGCACCCGCCACGTTCCGCCGGCGCACCGTGCCCTCGTCCTCGGTGCCGCTCTCGGCATCGATCCTCTCAAAGTCCGTCTCGCTGCGGCTCTTGCTAATGCCGCTCCACCCGCTGAGCCCGCTGGGCGGCCGCTGCGTCGGCTCCTCGTCCTCGTTCCCGTCGTAGGACATGGGCGGGGCGCGGCGGTGGGCGGCCTGCGCCTGCGCGCGCTGGGCCTCGGTGCGCAGCTCCTGTGCCTCGCGGTCGAGGGCCGACATGAGGATGTTGAGGCGGTCGCGCTGGGCCGAGATGAAGCTCATCTTCTCGCTGGAGCCGCGGAGGTGCGGCGGGATCAGCGTGCCCGAGTTGGAGGGCTCTCCGCCGGCAGTCCTAGTACCGGCCGACAGCCCGCCGCCGGCGTTGGTGGCGGCCGCGACGGCGCTGGAGAGGAGGCTGTAGAAGTCGGTGCCGGCGCTGGCGTTGGGGCCGCCGCCCCATCTAGCTGCCGGGACGCTAAACCGCGAGAGCAGCGTCTGGGTGTAGCTCTGGGTGGGCTCCGGAGGAGGCGAGTCGGGCTCGGAGGGAGGGAGGCCGAGGACCTTTGTCTTGAACTGCTCGATGGCGAGCTTGAGGTAGGCGATGCCGGCTGCGGTCAGGCGCTCGTGCGCGCTCGCGATGAAATCGTCAATCTGCGTCTCGTTCTCCTCGAGCCACGGGTGGAGCCTCTCCTCGTACAGGCGTCGGGCGCCCTGGGTCTGGGGGAGGATCAGGTAGAGGAGGAAGAGCAGGCGGAAGTACCCATAGAAGGGAATCCTAGGCGCGCGAGTCAGTCGATAGGTCTCAATGCACTACCAGGGCAGAGGAAGGCAGACCATGAGACAATAAAGTAGACCCACGACTCGACGAGGAGACAGCAGCTGAGAACGACCCAGTACATTAACCAGGGCGTCAGCTGGGCGGGATCATGGGTCTTGAGAGCCTTGTACGAGGCGAAGATAGGGAAGAGGTAGGACGCGATGGAGCTATTGAGGTAACGCAAACGGTCAGCGGTTGTTTTCTTCGGATTTCATGAGAGAATTCTTCATTCTCTTCACTATCTCCCATCATGACGTCTCATGGCGGGTGGGGGAGAAAAAAAAAGCTTGAGCTTACGATAAAAGCATGGGTAGTAGGTCAAACATAACTGCGACTCTCGGTCGGCTCGAGGAAAACACCTCGCGCCTGGTAGGGGATAAATATGTTTTAGGATTGTTGTTTATGAGGAAAGAGGAAAGAAAAACAAAAGACCAGAGACGAGGATCTGCGGGATCCCTGGTCGCATAGGCGGGAGGTGGAGGAGGAGAGAAGAATGAGAGGATGAAGAAGTGGTGGTATCTTCTGATGGTGCGAGATCTGAGGATGGCTCTCCGTTTCCGGCCTAGGTTAGATCTAGAGGGCGGCGGGTGAGTGGGCGCCGAAGCATCCGCGGGCGGGGGCGGGGTACCTTCTACCTTCTGGTCGCAGCCGTGGGCCGCCTGAGCACGCGTGACGGCCGCTAAATTAGAGGGATGACCCACTATGTCGCAGAGAGGGCGACGTGCTGAGGAGCCACTAAATCGCCGGGAACGGGAATTGGTGGATGGATCTGTCTCGGGCGCTGTTTGATCAGCTGAATGGAAAAAGCTGACGGGATCGGAGCCTCGTGATGGGGGAGCAGAGATCTTCTCATGGGAACACGAAATGACACTGGCTTTTTTATGTTCCAAGTTTCCTAGCGGGAGAAGGAAAAGAACACGTTTCTCGGCTATCGTCTTCGCTGCTCGCTTCTTCGGCCTCGCACTCTAGGCTTCAACTTGTCACTTCTCCGAGGGCGCAAACTACTCGCAACTGCATGACGCGGCTTGGACATGTGTCCTGAAGCCACCTAGGCATCATCAAAACCCATGGCAACCGGTTATTGTTGCTTACTCCTGGGGATGGGCGAGGATGCTGCGGCCTCGTCGAGTGGGACGGCTTGTGAAGGGGTCGCGAGACCTGCAGCCGCGAGAGGCGCCAGGGCGGAGGATTTCGGCAGCGGCTCAGGGATCAGGGTAGACGGGGCGGGCTGAACACAAGACGTCTGATGCAATTGCGGATACTATCTCGCAGCAGGCTGCAGGAGAGCTCTGGTATCATGGCAACGAAGGTATCGTGGCCTTGGCGTTGCCATGGTGGGATAATCCACAGCAAAAGCCACATCCTTGAGACCAGGTAGCCCTTGGATGCTCTAACCCCTGTGAACCTCATCTGAGATGGAGGATATTACAGTAGGAGATGATAAATGCAGCGCTTCTCTTCTAAGAGTAAGTTATGTTTTTCATTCAACCCAGTTGGACATGGACACCTAGTTTAAAATGGATGCATTTCCTCTTTCCCTACTACAGAAGGATACAATCCCTACTACTTTCCTCGCTTGCTCCCAGTCAGTTGAATCTTCTATTAAACCGACAACAACCACCACAACCACAACCCTGTGCTAAAATGGCATTTGTCGTGTGAGTGTTCAAGGCGTTGATAACCCTGTCGTTCCCGGGTCCTAAACCTGGAAACTGCATACCGATGATGATATTGCTATAATAGCCGGGAACCCTCATCCAGACCAGAAGACACACCTCACGACGTTATTGCAGGAAGTATAGACAAGCTCCGTAAGCAGACCTGTATGCCCTATGCCCAACGCCAACCTAGGCTTAAAACAGGCAGTCGGTTTCGCCATCTTCGGTTGCGACCTTCTGCTACCAGGCCTCGTGGGCCGGAATCGACAGTATTGGGTTATCCAAGTAGAGAAAGCCTTCTTCAAATACACGGCTTTTCGGCACCTGTTGCGAGATGAGGTAGCTAAGTATCGTGAGGACTGCGGGGACTGCCTCACTACACTTCGCTACCTCATTCCGCAACAGGTGCTGAAAAGCCTTGTGTTTGACTCTTCCAGCCGTTGTAGATTCCTTGCTAGCCCTGTAGCCGCCTTCTCTCTGCTTGGATGAGCCTCCTATACTCTCGATTCCGGCTCATGAGGCCTGGTAGGAGGATATCGCAGCCGAAGATGGCCAAATCAACCACTTGCTTTGACCCTAGCTTGGCGCTGGATATAGGGCATATGGGCCACCCGTGCAGGGAGCTTCTCTGTACTTCCTGCAATAACGTCGTAAGGTGTGGCTTCTGGTCTGGAAGAGGGCTCATGGCTATTATAGAGATCTCAGTTGCCATTTTGGTAAAGGAAAGTTGTTCTAGTTGTTGGAATAACAGTTGTGCCACTCTCGTCCTGGCTTCAGCTCCAATGTTTTAGTTGCCCCTATAGTAAAGAAGGCAATTAGTAAATGAAAGAGTAGGCAATGGCTGCTGGAATGCATCTTACCTGAGCAGACTCCCAGCAACCATGTCCTGCCCGAAGACAACAGGTCGTCCACGACTGCACTAGTGTCCCACCGCAGTGATGAAAGTTAATAGATACGAAGAAGCCCAGAGTATTATACCATTAGCAAGAGTGCGAAGGAGAGTGCTCCCCAAATAGTACTGATGACCAGCGCCCTTGGCGCGTACTTGCAGCACAGTCGTTTCCCGCTCAGTTGTCGACTTTTCGGCTTCCCCAGGCACTCAGTTGCAGCTCCAGCTTTTGTTAAAGCCCAGCCATGTTTTTTCGAAGGCCCAGTCGCTGCCACGAGACTCTCCTGGTTGAAGGCAGGCTCGATATGAAACCTCGTATCTCCCAAGCTATCAACCAACCGGTGGATCGATCGGTCGACAGACTCCAGTCGACACAGCCGTCTGGGGGACGTAAAATCCGACCGCCGAGGCATGATTCAAGCCAACTGCAGAAGAGTATAGCCATCAGGCCGAAAGCGATCATGGGCTGCTACGGGATTCGTCGGCGGCTGGTCGGTTGATTTGACCTGACCTACAAGAACCTTGGTTCAGCTTTTGCATCGAGACATGCCTGCTGGCTCAAGCTTCTCACCACACGAATCTGACAGGGACGCCACAAGGCCTTGACGCCATCGATATTGCTAATCACTTTCTTCCTGCTCGGGCTCTGATCGATCCGGTCAGCGACGCCCACGATGGTCGATCCTCCTTGCGCTTTCCCAGTAAGCAGATATCGCAATGCCGCCGGATTCATCGCGTTGAAAGAGTTCGGCCCATGTTGCCATCCTCTGCTCTCGCTCATCTCCTATAAGGGCCAGCTCGTTTACCAGTTCACGGTCCAGAGAGTGAATGACTTTTAGCGTGAACGTCTTTCGTCGATATAGAGGACCCCGTTGTCTGCTTTGCGGCTCCTTTCTCCAAGTGCTTAGTCGTAGCGTGCACGAAGCGTGTGTGAAAGCGTAATCTGCTGTGAGGGCTTCATCATCTGTCGTGAAAGCTCTGCCGTCTGCCGTGAACGCCCAGCCAATTGCCCTGTGAGTTGATATATCTGTTGTGACAGCTCAGTCATGCTTCGCGAGCACTCAGCCGCAGCGTCCTGCAGCACAGCCTCTGTATCTATGTGTCGGTCCTGGAAAGATGGAGGCGACCCTCGACGGGAATCGGTGATCCGGCAGCGAGCCATGCGTTGTTGAACACTGGCGGTAGCGCGTTGCATGATGAGGCCTACTCGATGGGACATATTGACCGTCAATGAAAGGCACAAGTTGCTGTGGTGGAGGATTTGTTTTTGGCAAGTGTAGAAAAGAGGGCCTATGGTTGGTGCCTTGGAGTTTAGGCTTGGAGGGCGGCTTTGGTATCGTTAAAAGATGGGTGACTGGGTGGTCGACGAGTTTGGAATGACTGGGAGTAAGTGAGGGAGGCAGCAGGGACTTTATACTGCAGTGAACGAAGAGGAGGTGTGTTTATTTTTATTTCAAGGTAGATGAGGCATGAAAAAGCTGCATTGGTGCTTGTCGCGATGCGGCTGTGAACCTACCTGTTGGGTTTAGTTGCCGCGCTGTGAGGCATTAGCTACGATGCTTCCATCCAAGTTTGTCTTCTTACAGTGCCACTTGCTGGGTATATTAACTCAGTCTGAAAGATCTTCACACTCATGAACCTTAGAAGAACAACAAACTAAGAAGGAAAAAAGAGCAATGATGCCTTCCCTTTTATCAAGTAAAAATCAGATTTGAACACCCATCAAGGGGATCAAAGCCGCCCAGAAGAATCATCAATACAACCAATGGAGGCCAATACCCGGGCCGTTTCATCCAATATCCTCGGATCAATGAGGTTGAATGCCAATTGCGGATGGCACTGAACAACGCTGTAGGTGCCTGCTTCAACCAACTGTATCAGGAATGATCAGAGTCTGTAGCTTAAATTGATCAAATCATCATGTCAGATCCATGATGCTTGTGGCAAGAGAAGTCTCAACAATTCTTGAGATTGACGACAGCATGGAGGGCAAAGTTTACAATATTTAACCGAAAGGTCTTCACAACAATGATCAAAACAAGTCAAAGTAGGTAATCCTTTCTGTTATAAAACATTTCTATTCCTTTATTATTTCGCATTATAATCTAGCCTACAACCCAGCCTTGCATGCGTCAAGCACCCCTTCAGGCGACTCTCTTGGTACAAGACACCTGTCCAAGGGCCTCTACCAAGGAGTAAGGCTCACCTCCCCGTTTCGAATCTGTCCTCCACGCAATATACCCGTCAGGCCGGATCAAGACCCCTCCGTTCTCATCCACTCCAAAGTTCTTTGCAAACTCTCCTCGTTCCACCTCCTCAACCTCGCCCCCAACCTGCACAAACTTGCACGCGACTCCCGTTGCCTTGGCTGCATCCTTCACAACGCCCCTCCACGACCCATCCTCCGACATGAGCACCCACCCCTGACAGAACAAATCAAGACTCGAAATCGTCTCCTCTCCTCTCCGCAGCGACATGTGCGGTGCCCTCGTCCCAGGCTGTCCGGCCCACTCATCCGGCCGCCTCGCAGGAAGCAAGCCAGCGCCCGCCCCAATAACAGCCCCCCGATCTGTACAGCTGCCCAAACTCCACGGCAACATCGTCCAAGACCTCCGTGTCACTTTTATCCCACTCCTTGTCAACCAGGAACCGCTGGTAGTCGTCCCGCGCAAAGATCTGATCGTGTCGCACCAGGGCAACAGGCCGACGCTCCTCGTCGTACGTGTCCAGCAGCTTGGGGCTTGACTCTCCTTTTAGAACCGCCGCGAGCTTCCACGCCAGGTTGTGTGCGTCTGATATCCCCGTATTGGCCCCGTAGCCTCCGCGATTCGGCGGGAGGGCATGGGCGGCGTCCCCGGCGAGGAAGACGCGGCCCGAGGAGAACCTTTCGGCGACGAGGCCGCTGAGGTCCCACTCGCCTGTGGTGATGAGCTTGATCTCGCTATTGGGTACGTCCTTTCCGATTGCTTTTCTGATAAAGTCCTTTTGGGTGGTGTTGTCTATAGTGTCTTTTGATCCCGTCGAGTCTTCGGATGGGTTCCACATTAGAGCCCATCGGCCCTGGCCATAGTTGGTCATGAAACCCTTGAAGCCATCTTCGCGACCCTCAATTTGGAACTGGGAGAAGCCGTGGTCGAGATACTTGTCTATAGGCGGGCATCTGAAGAGAATGCTACGGAGGGCTTGGAGGAAGCCTACCCCGCTGCGCTGGATGCCGAGCTGTTCACGGATGGAACTCCGAGCGCCGTCACACGCCACGAGGTATTTGGCTTTGATGTTACATTCTTTGCCATCTGTGCTGACGGCCGTGGCGCTTACGCCGTCATCGTCCTGGGTCGTCCTGGGACCAGCTGGTGACCTTCCACCCGAGCCTGAGGTCAGTACCCTTCTCGATGGCACACTGTCGCAGCACAGGTTCAATCTTGTCTTGAGCGCTCGCAATTCCAGAAACCGGAGAATATCCATCTTGGTTCTTGGGTTTCCCCCCATCTTTCTTGGCCTCTGGGCCAGCTTGCTTGGCGGTCCAGTGCCGCTCATCCTGCCACTTGCCCGTCAAGCTCTCGACCACGACGCGGCGGGGGGGACCGCCCTTGAACTGAGCCAGGGGCAGACGAGACTCGACGCCCACAGCGCGGAAGATCTCGAGCGTTCGGGCTGTGTAGCCGATGGCTCGGGGATGGGGGCTGCTTCCGGCGTGGCGCTCGAGGAGGATGACGGGGACTTGCCAGTGGGAGAGGAGGAGGGCGGTGGAGAGGCCGACGAGGCTGCCTCCGACGATGACGACCGAAGTCTTGTCTGAATTGGTCATATTGTTGTAGTTGGGTTATGTACAGGATTGTTTGGGTAACAGGAGGTTTGAGGGCTGTGTGAGTTACAGTGAATGCTGGGGTGGGAATGCCCTTTTATATACCTTGGTAGGGTCTGACACTGCACCTCCTGATGGGATAGCCGAGTTTCCGCTCTGATTCTTCCACTGGATTGTCGGCCGTGATGAACATCCAGCCCGGAATGCAAGGTTCGGTCCCGTGGTGTAAGACGGAAAGGTGGGGTCACCGAGGTCTTCGGTCCCGAAGTTGAGACTTGGCTCCGGCTTGGCTTAGCACCCATCGCCGGCCGAGCCAAGACGGGCCCAGAAATGCGGCTCTTCGGAGATGAACTACATTGATGTCCCTACTCATCGCGGGAGGACTCGAAGCTTTCAATAACGCGGTTTGGATTTTTGCTGATCGACCCGGTCGTGCTTGTACTCATGTCTTGAGTTTGTGATGGAGATGATCGATTTAAGAGACGGACAGTTCGGATGACCGACTTGGTGAAAAACCATAACTATTGGTTGTTCGTTATCATGATATAGTCATTTGCTCTTGACAGAAATACGATGGAGCGTCTTCGGGGAGACCCACGTCTCCTTTGAACCTGTCCGCAGCGTCGCATCTCTCCTCCTCTGATATGGCTACCCTGCAACGATCCGTATAGTAATAAGCTTTGTAGAATCTTTCCAGCCTGTCTAGGTTTCCCTCGTCCTACACTTATTCAGACACTAATTATATGAACCACCCAATAGTAGAACCTCAGTTGATCGAAAATGGACATGTGCCGTTGTAGCCGCCAACCCCGTAGATCTCACTCGGGCCGATCTAAGCGAACCCGTCTCTCGGGAACAGCAGAGAGCCTGATTTATGTATGTACAAATATTCTGTGGCATTCATTCAAGTACTATAGGGCACTAAGAATGGCTTTCCATCCATTTGAAGATAGCTTGCGGCGTAGAAGCCTTGGATGCAATCAACACTTCAACCAACCACACGACAAGACACCATGTCAACTCCAACAAAAGCCAACAACACACAATTCACCTCGTATCCCCAAATACCAAGCCCCAAAGCCACAACTTCCCACGCGTCATCGTAGCATCTTCGCTGCCCATGAGAACCCCCACGCCTCCCCGCGGACGCCCGTCCCGCTCGGAACGGACCACCCGGATCAACACATCTACTCCGCTCCGGAGACGGAGCCTCGCCGCAACCCCTACCCTTCCGCTCCTGTTTCCAATCCCCTGGTTATTTCCCTCCGACCCTCAAACACCATGCGCCTTATCAAGAACCTCCGTCTCCGTTCGTGTCCTTTCTGGCTCCACCGTCGCTGTAGGCACCCGAAATTACCCTTGCTGGATCCTCTTCGTTGGGCGTTTTGCGTCCCCCGATTGTAGCATGATTTGACGTATGTGCTGCCCGCGGGCCGGGAAGCGGGTTGTTGTCTGAGATCTTGGAAATATCTGGCACCGCTTTTTTTTTTACCCTTCCCCCCCCCTTCTCTCGGGTATTTCAAGATTCGAGATCTTCATTTTCTTTTTTAAACTCCCCGGTCTGCATCGGCCACGAACCCTTTGAGAGGAACAGTTTGACATTCCACAATTTGAAGGGACAGGTTACATCGTGTGATCCCCATCTCAGCAAACACCAGCCCAGAACAAGAGGATCCACCACTGAACCATCCGATCTGACATCGTCCACTACCTACACTGCTACTCCGAACTTGCAACACAAGACACCAAAATGTCCAGTCTGGTGACCCTGCCCAACGGGCTCGTCACCTTTGGCCCCCTCGCCAACTGCACCCTCGACATCTGCCCCCTCGAGGCCAGCCTCCTCCGGTACCAGCCCAACATCCCCTCCACCGCAGTCTTCATCGCCGTCTTTGGCGTCTCGCTGCTGGTGCACGCCTTCCAGGGCTGGAAGTCAAAGACGTGGGGGTTCATGGGGAGCATGATGGCCGGTTGCATCCTCGAGATCATCGGCTACGCGGGACGCCTGATCATCCACGATAACCCGTTTGACTTTAATGGCTTTCTGATGCAGATCAGTATGTGAGCCTCAATATCACGAGGGGATGGTTTGCTGACTCACTCTTGCAGTTTGCATCACTGTTGCTCCCGTCTTCTTCTCCGCCGCAATCTACGTTCTTCTTTCGCAAGTGTATGCTCACTCAACATTCCGTCTTCAAGAGGCACCGACTAACACCGACACATCAAGCATCAACTTCGTCGACCCAACCATCTCCCGATTCCGCCCCTCGCTGTTCTACTACATCTTCATCCCCGCCGACATCATCTCCCTCGTCCTGCAAGCCGTCGGCGGAGCCTTGTCCAGCACTGGCTCAAACCACCACGACATCGAGGTTGGTGAGAACATCTCCCTTGCCGGTCTCATCTTCCAAGTCGTCTGCCTCGTCAGCTTCGCTGCCCTGTTTGCGGACTATGTCCTCAAGGCTGCTCGCTCGCACTCTCGATACCGGCTCAACAAGTCGATGCGGACCTTTCTCACCTTCCTCTTCCTCTCGACTGTCTTCATCCTCATCCGCTGCGCCTATCGTATTGCGGAGCTGGGCCAGGGCTATTTCAGCGCCCTCTTCCGAGACGAGGGTCTCTTTATCGCTCTTGAATCCTGGTAAGAGGCCGACATCACTCGACCCGAGCCCTGCATGACCTCCTGCTGACACTTTTTTAGCATGATGTGCGTTGCTGTCCTGCTGCTCAACGCTGGCCATCCTGGATATGCCTTTGACCACAAGGAAGAGCCCATCAAGGACAAGGAGCAGCGCTTTGAAAGCCTAGCGAACGAGACTAACGAGGACATTTCCATGTCGAGCCTCGAGGCCGGCCGAAGAAACGAAAACTAAGGCATCACGATAATTCGATGTGAGGGAATAGATTAGATGGCCCTGTGCCGAGAGACGGCACCGTGGCAAAAGCTGTGCTTTGCGTTGTTTGATGGCTTGAAGGATATACCTGGAAGTGTCGATTTCAATGATTCCCAGCGTCGCGTATCAATAAGACGGCGTTGGTTTAGGGCGAAGAGGCGTTGTGGCAAGGTTGACAATATTTCTCAGCACACAGATATTTAGATCAGCACATAGATCTCACTTCTCATAAACAGGCGTCATGACTCTACCCCGCGGACTGCGACCCCTGCCGGGATTAGGACTGACTGCTGCGCTTGTGCAGCATCGCGAGATCCAGACCGGTGGATCTGTCACCGTCGATAGCTGGATGGAGGCAGCCACGAGATCTCATGTTGGCCAAAGGCCGGTGAGCTGACGACCTGCTACTGTAGACACAGGCTACAGCAGCTGTGCCCCTCGGAATTGCTTGGTTGGTTTATTCCGACTCGTCGTATTCCACCCTTCTGTGGACGTTCCATCTTGTCCTGGATGCGGACATCAGACCACTTGGACCCTTGAGATGGCACGGGCGAAATGAGCAGCGGATGCTCGAAATTTCTCCGCAATGGCGCTGATTCTGCAGCCCAGGGCTCCATTCTCATCAGCTGCTTCTTCAACGGATGGGGCGAGGTCTTGAATGATGAAGTGCGGCGTCTGCATCCGCCCTGCAGAACACATCTGCAAGGGCGATTCGTAGTCCGGGGCGACGAGAGTGACTGAGGGCTATTGCGGCTGTTATCATGGCGATTGAACGAGAACTCCCAGTCATAATACAAATCGCCACCTTCTGGCAGTTGATCTCGCAGATCGTGCCGTAGGTGTGCGGATGATCGACATGTTCGTAGTGCAGCTCAGTCGATCACGGCTGCAGCCGTGATGGCCGTCATGGGGTTGTGGGACCATCCTAACCATCTTGAAGCTGCCCTGGATCCGCACAAAAAGCTCAATTTTGGCGTTGTAGATCAAGTACCGGCGGTCAACGGGGAGGCAGTGCGTGCTGCCCTCAGGAAGCTGCAAAGTCACGTTGGATAGAACTAACGATGCGGGCTGCAGCCGAGAGATGCCAATATCACATTCCTAGGATGGCCTCGTCCGAGGTTCAAGCGGAGGAGAAAGCGAGGTTGCTGAGCCGAGGACGAACAATACCGAGCCTATGGTGATGGGTAGAGCATCACGCAACCCACGACACCACAACGGCTTCAAGGTCCGAAGATCCAAGCTTGCCAACCCCGCGTCGCGTCGCGTCTTGAAGTCTTCGTTGCAACGTTGTTTACTTTGAGTGTTTGCTTCGTCATCTAACCCCGCGCAAGTGGACTGGAGTGAGATTAAACGGAGCGGGTGGCTTGGGTCAGCCAAACTCAAAGATCGACAGCTGCACTCAAGCCCAGGCCGAGAGTTTAGAGTGCTGTCTGTCCTTAACAAGCTGCGCCGAAATGGTGGTTCGAGAGACAGCACGAATGATTGCTGGAATGGGCAAGATGGCGATAGAATGGCACGTCTGCCCAAGGTAGGAGTTGCATCACGAGGGCAAACGGGATGGATGGTCATCATCGGACGGAGATTGGGGCTCACAAGGGCTGCTTGTTAGCGCGTGGTGAACGCAGGGGAGGGGGCGTGAAACCAGGGAACCGGGACTCGCTGGACAACCCAGCTCGTTGTTCCCGAAGATGCAGGCGATGACGCAGACGAACTTGAGTGCAAACTGCACCAAAGACTTGTGTCGGGCACAATCGCCCGCCAATTCTTGCAAAACCCGCGGCGCAAAGCGTAGTTAATTGCCAGGTTCGGCCGAGTGGTTTCAGCAGCAGGCGGCCTCGCGGTGTGGTGGAAAAAAGCCCGAGATAGACTCGAGCGCCATTCAAGCCAGGTGAGATGAGCACAGATTCGAACCTCACCGGCTGACCGTACCTCCGAATCTAATGACGAGTTATGCAGTAAGATGAGGCTCAAGCTCTTGACCCAACTTAAGTGCCAGCAATTCGGATGAAATGGACGGATGGCAGACGGACGTCACAGAGAGACAGCTTCGATGGCTCTGGGGCCATTCCATGACCACCGCGCTGGGTTTGTGCGAGAGGCTAGACATGGACCACCGTCACCACCGCATTCAGGGTCATATGCGGATATTACGTGACTGACTGGGGTCGTCGAGGTTGAGCCAGAAGGAATCCTCCTGGAAGCCATGGAAGAAGCACGGCAGCTTGGGAACAGAGGGCAGGGCTTGGTGGCTGGCCAGAGCTCAGCCATGAGACATGGCCAGTCCAGCAAGGCTTCTCACAGGGCGCCTGGACTGATAGGGCGCAAGGGCCGAATGTCATATCGGTTGATGGCGAGGCGAGCCGTTAGACGGTCCCAGCGAGTTGGGAGAGAAACCGGGGTGGGCAGCTCTACGCTCTTCGGAGGCATGATCAGCGAGCAAGAGACTGGACGAGCTGAGAAGAGCCGAAGACCAGTCGATTGGGATTGCCTAACTCGAGCGGAGCATGTGCCGATGACCGTTTCTGTGGGAAGGAAAAAGCCCTGCTCCAGGCGCACGCGATTTGGCTCTCGGAGCCCAGCCAAACGAGGAATCTTCTCTCTTGTCGCGAACCATTCAAAACTCTGGCGTGTCAATAACCGACGGCGCCACGACGGTGAGAAAGTTAGCCGACGAGACTTGTGCCCTATAGCAGGGCAAAATGCCAAGGGCCGTCAGCCTAAATAGGGGCGTGACTTTGGTCAGTTAATCTGTCGTTCCCAGGGCACATGAGGAGATCGACGATGGCTTGCGAGTGAGATGACGCCGGTGGTTGCGATGATGGTGTTGAGGGCAAGAATTTTCCGCGATACATGCACAATTCCAGGAGGTTAAGGTAGATCCGATTTCCACGATGTCACCCTTCTCAAGCAGGCACAACCCCGGGCCCGTGGACACAGGCACACGAGGAAAGAACTTGAGGGCCAGAGGGCCAACCACGACACCCCTCCTTCCCCTGTCCACTGCAGCTAAAAAAGTGGTTACATGAGGGGCTAGCGACAGAAGCGGAATAGCGCCAGGCACAGGCCTTTTATTGGCTCGCGGAACACCATTCACTGGTGCCGCCGACCAAGGGAGTCTAGCTTGAGGGTGCGAGCCTACTACGGTATGAGGCATAAAGTATGTTAGCTCGCCCCA
>JAVIXY010000072.1:0-94737 GCA_033030565.1 Fusarium nematophilum
TTAGGTAGGTATATCTTAGAGAAAGTTCCCGGCGTTTTCTTTCCACCACAAGCCAGGCTCCCTCCCCTCGGCTCGTCATCCCATTCATCCGCCGGACTCTCTTCACACTCCGAAACCTTGGATATCCCCCCCGTTTCGCGACTGGTGCTTGACGATCTCATGATCGCTCTGTCGCTTCCCAAACCAGTCTAGAACCATCAACCGCAAACCATCATCATCGCCAGACTATCAATCTGGGTTAGAACGAAGAACAGCACTTGATTTCACCTTGGAGTCATTCATAAACGAATATCCGTATGGAGGTAAATCTGCCAAGACCTTCTCGCAAGTCACTCTTTGGAGGCATGATCTGCTCATCAAAATCCCTGCCGCCACTGAACCCTGATTTTCCCAGCCCCATTACCCAGGAACGACGTCCCTGGCGGCTCAATTTGTTTGAAACACTCGCCTATTTGTCCCAAAAAATGAACCGACATGTCTCCCCGTCCTGCCTGGCAATGGGAAGAATGGCAAAACCCTGCGTCGTGTGACTCGCATCAGGCGCCCAACGTGATTAAACGCCTTCATCCTCCGCCAGCTCGCCCTTCAGAAGTCGTCCGTGAAAGGCTCGCAGGCTCGTAATCGCTTGGTCGTATAACATGCGCCGGTCTGCCGCCGCATCCTCGATTTGGTGCACCGCCTCTTCCCGCACCTTTTCATGGTGTTCAAGAGCTGCTGTCACCTCGTGGACCCGCTGACAGAACGTATCACCATCTTTCTTACATGCGTCAGCCAGCGTGCGTCGCTCTTGGGTATATTTTCGCTCGATCTTGTCCACGCAATTGATGCTGCCCTTGCGATAGGCATCCGCCCCGCGATAGACTGTTTCTTCTCTGGTTCGGATATGACTCAACACCGCCTAGGCAGCATGTAAGCACGAGTCTTCGAACAATCTGGAAACTTACCTCGACAAGCGCGTGCAATTTACCCCCCACCTCCTCGGCCAGTCCCTTGGAGCGCTCTTGGTCGGGAACCTCGGCAGATTTGATGTCGGCCCTACCTTGTTTGGGTCCTTCTGTATCCTGTCCTCGAAACGACGCTAGGATTTGATCATGTAAATCCTGGTTCATCGCTGCCCTCTCGGCGGGGAGTGTTCTTTCTCGGTCTCGCGGGTTTTCTGTACGCGAAATTCGGGTCTTGGTTTCGTTGAGTTCCGCAATACCCAAGGCTGAGAGATAGTCTTTGCCCAAGTCGCCATCTCGAACATCCGTGGATTCCTATTCCACAAGTCGTCGACGGCGTTGGGACCTCCTAGGCCCTGGTTGTTGCCTGAGACCCATCCGTTCGTTCACGATTTCCATGCTCGCTCCGTCCTGGGGGCTTGATTCGGCAATCAAAGCAGGCTGACCCGTCTCGACTGGTACTGGGCTGCCCATCTCACTGATACTGAAGTTTCGACTTGTTTTGCTGGTTGTGCGAGTGGGTTTGGTAAGGACTGCTTCATTCCGGCTCGTAAAAACGTCCTTGGTCGAGACGCTCTGGCCCGGATCCTGCGCAGTGCGTGGGGGGGCTTTGGATATGATGTTCGCATCTCGAGGCGATAGAGCTGTTGAGTGATCGGTTTTGACAGTTCGGGCTTTCTTGGCGGGCCGACTGGGCCTCTCGGCGTGAGTGGTTGACTCAGCAGAGGCATTTGCCTTGGGAACGCCCATTTCCGAAGTATTATGAAGTTGAACCAGCCGAGAAGGACGTGGGACAGGATCCTGTGGTACCTCCAACTGCTTCTCTTGTTCATCTCGGAGATGGATAACAGGTGACGCTACAGAGTTGGCGTTCGGCTTGACGACCAATTCTTGTCCTTGTGGAAGTTCCGGTGATCGCGGAGATCCTTCCGATTGATACTCCTCCAGCAGCAGTGAATTGCTGTCGTCGGAATCGCTGGACAGTACAATAGTCTCTTGGGTTGCATAGGTCGCGGTTGATTCCTGCGGTTCGCTTTTCACTTGAACCTTCTTTTGGCTGGGTGCTGGTTTTATCTCCGACTCCTTCTGTGTCTTCGACCGGGTACTGAACGCAGGCGGCTGGTCCATAATCTTATCTGCGTTTACGACAATGCAAGACCCATCCTCAAGCTCCGCCTGAGGAGCTACTTTGCGCTTCTTCTGAGGCGGTTCGGCCCTTGGCTTTGACTGAGGCGCTTCCTTCGGGGGTGACTTTGGAGTGGCCCCAGGGGCGGCCTTTGGGGCAGCCTTGGGAGTGGTCTCTGGGGCAGCAGTCTTTGGACCTGTCTTTGGACCTGTCTTTGGACCTGTCTTTGGACCTGTCTTTGGACCTGTCTTTGGAGCAGCCTTTCGTGGAGCCTTGCGAGTGGTTTTGGGCGCTGCCTTCTTTGCACGGGCGGCAGATGAGCTGGGTTTGGCCACCGACTCGAGTAGCTTACTCACGATACGCATTCTTGTTGGTGCAGGGTCCTTCTTTTGAACTGGAATCTCCTTGATTTCATCCGTGACATCGTCGAACTGGATCGGCGTTTTGGCGCGTTGCTTTCGCTTCTTGCCCTTAGAGCCCGGTTCGATAGCCGAGTCATCTGAAACCTTGGGGGAGATCTGCTTCCCTGGAGCCGGGCCCGGCGCCTGAGGGGGCCTCTTTTCATCCACCTTTTGGCCGGCTGTTGACGACTTGGTTTGTTTTGGCAATGAAGGTTGCGGGCCCTCCTTCTCGAGGCCGGTTTCTGCTTCTCGCAGGACGTTCGAGCGGAGCTTCTGTGCCTTTGCGGTTGTCTTTGCGGCTGTCTTTGCGACTGTCTTTGCGGTTGTCTTTGCGGTTTTCTTTGCGGGTGCCTTTGCGGTTGCCTTTGAGGCTTGCTTCCTACGTGAGGGTTGTGCCAGGGTTGTATCCTGACGCTCTGGAACATCCCCGACAGGAGAGTGCCTTTTCGGAGGAACCACCGGACGCCGGCCTCTCGATCTAGGAGGGGTAGCGTCGTATATGTTATCATCCGACACACGATTCACCGGGCTGCCTGGCTCCAGAGGAGTTGTTTGTGGGAGTTCAGAAGTCAGGGATTGTGCAACCGGGATGGCTAAAGGAGTGTACTCCCTGGGCTCCCACCCTTCCTCCATTGCAACTTGTGAAGTCGTGGCGTATGAGGCGAAAGGCGAGCTGCGCCGTGCTGTCGAAGCAGTCTCCGAAAAGTCAACTCTTTTGGAGTCTCGCCCTGTACCATTGCCCCCTAGAGCAACCCCAAAATGCTCTAGTGGCAGCGGCAGAGTAGCAGGAAGCTTCTCTTGGCCAGATCTAGGACTGGAGAATGCGTCAGGGAGTGAGCCCTGGTTTTCAAACTCCCACAGGTCTCTGGGAGTCTCGCCACCAGCAACAGGTGTACTTCGGCGTGTCAAAGATCCAATCTCAGACCAGACGTCTTTGTCAGCCGTACGGTGTGGTTCGGCCTCCTCGGCAGTGTCGAACTTGATCAAGTCAACGTCGTCGATTCCGTCGTCGAATTCGTCAAGGGACAGGCTGGTTTGTGTCCGGCCGGCTTTTCCTTCTGGGGCCACGAGTTGGGTGGCAGGCAGGCTGTCGTTCTCTCCAGCTCGCGATGGCGAGACTGTCTGCTGGGCATCACGCTTATCAGGGGATTGTAGGTGGCGGCTTGTTGGTGTGGTGTCGAGCTGGCCGAACTCTGTCGGCGGCCGCAGACGAATCATGGGGCTGCCACGGTTACTGGCCTCTCTTTGTTGCTTCTTGTTAGTGGATTCGACCTGGAGGGGTGTAGACCAGTCAGCGTGAGGGACAGTCTCTTACACCACAATCACCAAGAAGCTACTGTGCGCGGCTCAAGGCGATGCGGGCGCGAACCGCAGGAAAGAGGCACTGGGGAGAGAGGCACCTACCCAGGTGGTCGAGCAAATTCGTTCGGCTCGTTGATGAGGTTGAGCTAGAAAATAAAACCTCGAGTAGAGGTGCGCGTCGCCAAAAGGCCAGAGGGCAGAGTTTCGTCAAATTGTGAAATAATTTGGTGTTCAGGAGATGATCATGGAGAAAGCGGGCAGCAAAGACCGGTCATCCAAATGGAAGGCAGGAGCTGCTTGGGTGAGGAAGGTGCGCCCAATGCAGGTGAGTGGTTGATATCTCATCGTAGCTGGAAGGCACTGGCAGCTATCTCACTGCATCAGGCGAACCAGCTAATTCTGATGAAGAAGCCACGAAAAATCATCTGAGCCTCTGAGAGGAATGATAAGTCATGAATCGCACAAATCCCTAATTTCTTTGTTCATATCTCTTGCTTTTGCAGACATCTGTTGAATCCCAGAGCGGGAAAGCACCCCCTTCGCAAATCTCAATGGCGCTCAGATGGCGGCCGTATGTCCACGAGCGGCTTGAATCCAGTGAAATTGACGGATTGCCTTTCGGATGACGTTCTACATGATGGAGCCCAGCATCCGCACATGAGACAGGGGTTGAAGAGCTTAGAATAATCTCCGCAAAGAAGACAGGCATGTGGAGAGCTTTCGGATGTCGCTTGGTAAGCCATTATGTCTCCCGTTTGGACATGCATCACGCCCGATGTTCCGCTTCCTACGGAGTATCGACTTTGACATTCATCGAAATAGCAAGTGCACCGAGCCCAGATCGCATCTATACCTACGGATGGAGAAGCACCAAGGACTTGGGGCTCTCTTGTTTAAGATTGATCTCCCGCTAGACTGAACTACCTGCTCAACTACCTGCCAGGCTTAACTGACGCAACCTAATAAACTTAAAGAGCATATCGCAACCTGAGCAAACGGACTTCGGCCATGATGTCGATCCGATCCGGGTCATCGGAGAATCTTATCATCATCCACGCGCGGCTCGGGCTATTATTCAGCACGTGTTGGTCCACTCAGCGGCGGACTTAGGGGCCGGGGGCATCAGTGGAGAACTCCGCTGAGCTCCGCGTCACAGATGCATCCCCCCGGACCATCGGCCTCTTAAACAACTCTCCATCCGCATGGGCATTACGACGACATCGCTGGCTTCGATATACTCGATCTCTCCATCACCCTTTTGTATCATAACGGGTCCCTAGCCGTCTGACAGGAACAGAGAGGCCTAGCGCTCACTAGAAAACGGCCCAGAAGGTCATCGTAAGCGAACCCGCCCACCAAGCCACCCACCTCAAGCTTCGCCATCAGATGTCGAAGCAGAGCTGTTCCAACGGCGACGGTGGCGACGCCGACGCCGACGGTTGCCCCTTCGTCGCTTTGCGCAAACTCTGCGTTTTGCTGCAGCGGCCCGCGCCGAAAAAGTATCCGCCCATAGCTTCGATCCCTCGCACCTCAACTACCCGTCTGGCGCAGGCTGCGCAGGAACCCGACGAGGATAGAGACCAACCCAAGCCCAGCACGCACCTCTATCTCGCCTATGGATCTAACCTCGCGGCCGAGACCTTCCTTGGAGTGCGCGGCATCCGCCCTCTATCACAGGTGAATGTCTCGGTGCCGACGCTGGAGCTCAAGTTCAACCTCCCGGGCATTCCTTATCGCGAGCCGTGCTTTGCGAATGTCGACTTCAGGAAGCTCCCCGATAAGCCGAAGCTGCCTCCCGGAGTCCCTCCGATCAAGCCTCCGCCTTTTAACCCACCTCAGCCTCCGCATGCAGAGGCCATTTGGGATGAGGGACTCGTCGGTGTCGTGTACGAGGTGACGGAGGAGGACTACAGGACCATCATCCGAACGGAGGGTGGTGGAGTGGGCTACAAGGAGATCGTGGTGCCGTGCCTCCCCATCCCGCCCAAGATTTCCATCCCAGAGAAGCCCTTCCCAGAGCTTCCCAAGCCGTTCTTGGCGAGGACGCTTTTTGCGCCACAGATCCCCGAGCCCGATCTGCCCGACGACCCCCGCAAGAAGAAGTGGTGGTACCGGTTCCTCATCGGCCCCCATCGGGAGCCCGACTACGCGCAGCCGAGCTCGCGCTACTTGAATCTGATCCGGGATGGCGCCAAGGAGCACGATCTCCCGGACGGTTATCAGCGTTGGTTGAACTCGCTCCAGCCCTATACGATCACGAGCTGGAGGCAGCGGATCGGAGCGGTCTTGCTTCTTCTTCTCAGCGCATTCATGTTCTTGACGGTCATATCCCTGTCCCAGGTTCTAGCTGACAAGGACGGCAAGATACCCAGATGGCTGGCCATCACCGTGACTGTTCTTTTCAACCTTACTTGGATGACTTATGATGGCGTTTTCAAGCCTGTCTTTGGAGATGGCGAAAGGACTGAAGACACTGGAGAGGGCAAAGGGCACAGGCGGACTCGTTCATTGTCTGCAATGCTCAAGAGATACCCGCACGTGGACGAGGAAAAGGTTGTTTTGCTTAGTGAGTTTGAATGAGCACCAGATGGAAGAACACCTTACCCATCGCACATGGCACATCGCCACTCGTATTTCTGCAGGAGTCATGTTCGAGTCAGGAACCCACAATTTGAACAATACCAGGATACCTAGTACATTAATCATGAGCCCATTCGTCCGGTCTAACGCAAAGTCACTATCGCTCAATTAGGTGATGTGCTGTACAACGCCAACTGCCACGAAGCACTCCAGGACAATATCCCTTGATGTTGTTCCGTCCAAGACATCAAGGGATGCGGGCGAAAGGGACGGGAGTGGCGTAACACACAAGTTGGTTGGGGTGAAACTGGTCGCGGGAATGCGTCTTGTTGAGTCTTAGCGTGCGTCAAAGGTCGAGTGCTTTTTTCTGAACATTGATGTAACAATGCATCCTCGGTGTGATGTGATGGCTCTCGGCTGCATCACGTTCAGGGGACGCGATCCGTCAGGCATGTTTGCGTAACTCGTACCTCGTAACTCGCTCCCCGGCCCGGAAACTCATGATCCTCGACGTCAGCGGCATGAGCCGTCACGCGACTGTCGCCAGCCGCAACCCAAGGATCAGGATCGGCCCGCGGTCGTTTATGTTTAGCAACGGGGCTCGGTCCCGTTCCTGAATGGTGCTGCATGCAATATCGCCCCTGGTTCCGAAGATCCTAGGCTTGGTCGCCCTGGACCCCTGTTTGGACGTTTGGACAGAAGCTTCACATGTGAATCCCCACGCGCAAAGCTGATTCTTTCCACGCTGGGGCTCCCTGAATGTGTTCCAACGGCCTACGCCTGTGGCATGTGATTGTCGCCTCGGCCGGTCGGAGGTCGGTGCCTCCGATCCCACCTCCCGTGCTGTCCACTGCCCAGGCATGCCAGGCGCCCCCTGCCCCGGATATCGATGGGTTTTGATGGGACGCTTGCCCGCTTGCGGAAGGCGGTGACGCCCGCCACTTTCTGCCCTGCGTCATTGTGGCTTGCTCCAGGGTTCAACAACCTTGGGAAGCTGAGCCTGAGGTCCAGAACAAATCCCATCATTCATATATTATCTGGCTACCCCTCCGTCACAAGCTTTCCTCGCCCCTGCCTTTGGTCTCTCCCTGTTGTTTCGTCTTTTGCTGCCTTTTCCTCTCGGCTCCCGCATGTTCTGTTCCCGCGTCGTGAGATCCTCTTCAGTCTTGAAAGCCAAAAGAATACTCCCTTTCACACGTAACTACTCCGCGGCGACATTCGGCAACATGGCGAGCCTAGGCGGGCATCAGAAGAAGCACAAGGTGACCATTGTGGGATCCGGCAATTGGTACGCACAGCACCCATTGACCGCCTCAATTCGGCCCTGTGTAGCTTTTGCTAACGGACATGAATAATGTTGCAGGGGTTCGACCATTGCCAAAATTCTCGCCGAGAACACCCGCGCAAACACGGACCTCTTCGAGGAACAGGTCCAGATGTGGGTCTTTGAGGAAGACGTGACGATCTCCAAGGACTCCAAGTACTATGACGAAACAGTTGGCGACAAGCCCCAGAAGCTCACGGAGGTGATCAACAAGCACCACGAGAACGTCAAGTATCTGCCGGGCATTGCTCTGCCACCCAACATCGTCGCCAACCCCTCCATCCACGACGCCGTCAAGGATTCCACCATCCTGGTCTTCAACCTGCCCCACCAGTTCATTGCCAATGTTTGCAAGCAGATCAACGGACACATCCTACCTTATGCTCGCGGCATCAGCTGTATCAAGGGTGTCAACGTCACTGATGACGGCATCAGCCTCTTCAGCGAGTGGATTGGCGATGGATTGGGCATCTACTGCGGTGCCCTGAGCGGTGCCAACCTGGCCCGCGAGATTGCTGAGGAGAAGTGGTCAGAGACAACCATTGCGTACGACCCGCCGGCGTTGGACAATAGCAGAGCGCCCACGCCTCGGAACGGAAGCCCAAGCCCCACGATTGGGGAGCTCCCCGACATCCGCCACAAGGACGTCCGCGGCCGAGACTCAAAGACGAAACTGACCGCCATGCCTGCCGACTATCCTCCGCTGGATCAAGACTGTTTCCGAACGCTCTTCCACCGACCGTACTTCCACGTCCAGATGGTGTCTGATGTGGCAGGTGTGTCTCTGAGCGGTGCCTTGAAGAACGTGGTGGCCCTCGCGGCTGGTTTCGTTGATGGCCGTGGCTGGGGTGACAACGCAAAGGCTGCCATCATGCGCGTGGGTCTGATGGAGATGGTCAAGTTCGGAAAGGAGTTCTTTGGCGAGACGGTGCACACAGCGACCTTCACAGAGTCGTCTGCGGGCGTAGCTGATCTGATCACTTCTTGCTCCGGTGGCCGTAACTTCCGTTGCGCCAAGAAGGCTGTGGAGAAGGGAATCTCGGTCCAGGAGGTCGAGAAGCAGGACCTGAACGGTCAAAAGATCCAGGGTACCACGACGGCTGAAGAGGTCAACAGCTTCTTGAAGGCGAGAGGGCTGGAGTCTGAATACCCCCTGTTCACCGCAGTGAACGCCATCCTGCGCGGCAAGGCCCAGGTGGATGATATCCCTAGCCTGGTTCAGGACTCTTAAGTGTGTTGGGCTCTACCGATGAATAAGGTGGTTGGGCCGCGTTGCGGACTGCATGGTCAATATCGGAGCGGCGTTGACACGGCTCGAGTAGTTCTAGATGGGGTTGCTCAGAGATATCAGGCAGGCGAATCGGAATTCAACAGCATTTAGAGCAATTGCGTTGGCCAAGTGCGTTGCCCGCGCGAATGAATAATAAGCCAAGTGAAGACCAAGTGCTGATCACCATCATATTTCTGCCTGTCTTCAAGAGGCTACACTGGAGTAACTCCCCAAAAGGCTATGGACTTGTTCATATCAGCAAACAGATCCTCAAAGTTATTAAACGAGTCCACCGTCAGCGCCCAGTCCATAAACTCCGTCAACCCTTCCTCGCCCACCCCAACACCATCCCCTGACTCCCCTACCAGCGCCCCCTCAATTTCATCATCCACAACTCCCGTCTCAGCCCCAGCAGTGATGCCACTGCTCAGCCGCTCCATCAGCAGGTCCGCCTTGGTCGTAAGGTCCCTCGTCACGCTCGCCGCACTGGCCGCGATGGCAAAGTCCCGTCCAAACACCTCAAACACCTCGACGGCCTTGTCGATGGCCCCGCGGACGCTGCTCGTCGCGGCGTTGACGGGGCAGGCGAGCACGAAGCCGATCAAGTTGACGGTGGCGTTCCACTGCCAGATGAAGAACTCTTGCCAGCCGTTCATCAGGTCCGTCTCCCGGAGGACCTGGTGCAGGATGTGCGTGTACGCGGCCGCGTGGTTGGCACACGCCACGGCGTGCCGCTCCACAGTGGGTGTGTATGTCCCCGGACAGGGAGCAAAGTTGATGAATGGCCGGTGGAGGTTGGACTGGAGGGTGTGGTAGATGAGCTCGAGGCAGATGCGGTGGCGTTGGAGCCAGAGCGGCGCGGACGAGTCGATCATGGCGGTTGTTCGGTCAGCTGAGAAGGGGGCGCCGGAGTCGCGGCGCTGGAGCTTCATCCCGGGGGGAACTTGGTCTGCCCAGGCGTGAAGGGCAGGGGAACGGAGAGCGAGGAACTTGGCGCAGTCTTCGAGACCTTGAGGGTCCTTGTAGAGAGTCGGACGGTTGCTCTGCCCCAGGACCTCGGAGCATTTCCCACAGAAGGCGTCGTGGATGTCCATGGCAGCAGTGATGAGTTTCTGGTTCTGCGCAGCATACGTGAGCCACGTCACGTCAGCATAGGATCCCAGACTCGAGCCCCCAAAGGAAGCAGCTTCCTCATCATCACTTATCGGCGAGACAGTAATCTGCCACCTCTGCACCGAGATCGGCCGGCCGAGCTTCATGCTCGTCTTGCACTCGTTGATGTACGTCGCCCACCAGAGCCTCCTGCGCAATTCCCTCTCTGCACGCGGCATCGACGCCGGCGGCTCAAGGTGCAAGCCGAGGATCTGCGCCGTGCGGACCGCCACGGCGAGCGTCGCGTGGGCCATGTTCTGGAACGACGCGCAGCACAGGTACGTGATGGAGAAGAGGTGGCACTGCAGCGTCGTGACCGAGGGGCTCTCCAGCTCTGAGGCGAGGAGCGTCTGGCAGCGCCGGTAGTACCACCTTCCCGCGATGCTCGCGTCGTCGTGGTCGCACCCCGAGTTGCGGGAGCTGCGCAGCAGGAACGCGCACCCGTACTGCATCGATATGGCGAGGACGATGTCCACCAACGCTGAGGGCCTGCGTTGCTGGGGACGACGAGCAGAGGCGGTGCTCCAGAGGGAGGCGTAGTGCCGTCTGAACTCGCCCTCTTCGATGATGGGCATGTTGGCGTGGTGCGATTCCCAGAACAGGTTGAGGAAGTACTCCTCCTGCGTGCGGCACATGGACGGTTTTGGTATGTCGGCTCGGCGTTCTGTGGAGGGCGTCGCGGAGTCATGGCTTGTAGGGCCGTCGAGCGTCCTGTTCATGCCCTTTGGTTCCATGAGGCAAGTCTGCAACGACTCGTGGAGGGCTTTGCTGAGGAAGGATCCGATGCGGCCGATGAAGTAGTGCGCTGAGGAGGGGCCGTAGTAGGAGGTCTGTTCTGAGCGGCCGACGGCTGCGTAGATGCCGTCCCACTGCCTCTTTGGTGGTGAGGGCGTAGTAGCTGGGCTTGAGTGTGAAGATGGCCCAGGTTGGGCTGTAGTTGAAGGAGATGGATGGGACGGGGTGGGAATGCCAACAGGTAATGACAAGCGATGGCGACCTTCTTCTTCCAGCTGGGCTTCCAGCTCCTCTACTCGACGCCTCAACCGCTCAATTTCTCTGAAAAATAAAAGTCAGTATATGTTGTCCCTGGGAACAGCACCCACTTACTTCAACGCCTGAGGAAGCGTTCGAGCCTCGTCGTTGAATCTGCCCCTGCTATTACAGTGAAGACCCTTCTGCCTACAGGGCCTGCAAGGCCTTCCATGATCACACTTCACCCGCCGTGCTCGACAGTGATCGCAAGCCCGAGAGACCTGCTTCCTGGGCGGTTTCGGGGCCAACGGCGCGGAAGCCGAGAACATGTCTCGTTCGCGGCTGCGGCCCTCTCCGTTTCGCGATCCCTGGGACAGCAACGGAAGCATGATAATTTCAGCAGGGAATATTACAAATGACAAGTGGAGGCGTATGGGTCTTTTCTTCTTCTTCTTGATCGACGAGGATATTGGAAAGCAATGGCTTACATGGTGTTGATGGGCGGAGATTGCGGATATATGTGCGATGCCCGTGTAGGGTCCAGAAGTCTCCGTGATTCCGTACCGTCCTATTGGTCAGTCGCATGGCCGTTCCGCGATTCCGCCTCTCCGGAGTCCAGGAGTTCTGGAGTTGACTCCTTTAAGAATATTGTAAATATAATCATGTTGGCTATAGATATTGGGCAGATAAATAGACATGATGCTCTCTTCAATGTGGTTATTCTCAAGCAACAGTTTCACACAGAGTTTGCAACCTTCAGTTCCCCTGCAACCACCAACCCGCCACCATGAATACCGAAACTCACAATGTCCCTGGTATAAGCCAAGGGCCCTTGGAGAATCAAGACGACCCTTCTTCGAGCGCCTGCACACTCCGAAACGATGCTTCAGACGAAAATGGCCTGTCAACCCCGGAACCCAAAGAGCCACCCCAGCCCGAGAGAACAATCAGGGGGTTCCGCTGGTTCCTCGTCTGCCTTGCCATCTTCTCGGCCAACTTCCTCTACGGCCTCGACACCACCATCGCCGCGGACATCCAAGCCGCAGTCTCCGAGAGCTTCGGCAACGTGTCCAAGCTGGGGTGGCTCGGCGTGGGCTTTGGTCTGGGGTCCACCGTTGCCATTCTGCCCCTCGGTAAGGCGTACGGCATGTTCGACACCAAGTATCTGTACATTGCGTCCCTGATCATGTTCTCGGCCGCGAGTGCCCTGTGCGGTGCTGCGCCGTCCATGAATGCCATGATTGTTGGGCGTGTCTGGGCTGGGGCTGGCGGCGCGGGGATGTATCTCGGGTGAGTTGCGTTGCCAAGTTGAGAGGATCAAGGAGCAGGGCTGACATGCTTGATAGAACGTTGAACTTGGTGTCCTCCACGGTAAGTCCTCGAGAGGCAGCGTTCTACATCGCCTTCGAGGGCTTCGTCTACGGCGCCGGCTGTATCCTCGGCCCCGTCGTCGGGGGTCTGCTCTCAGACAGCGCCGCAACTTGGAGATGGGTTCGTCTCAGCAACTCAGCCCCAGAAGATACAACTAACAACAACGCAGGCCTTTTACCTCAACCTTGTCATCTTTGCGGTCACATCCCCAATCTACCTCTTTGCTCTGCCGCCTCTCCCCCGGCAACCTGACACTCCCTTCCTCGAGAAGCTAAAGAAGCTCGACTGGCTCGGGATCCTGCTCAACACAGCCATCTACGTCTGCTTCGTCCTCGCATTCACCTTTGGCGGTCCCGAGTGGGCATGGGACGACGGCAGGTTCATCGCCTGCGTGGTCCTCTTCGCCGTCTTCGTCGCCGCTTTCGCACTCACCCAGCGCTACGCCGTCCTCACCAGCAAGATCGACCGGCTCTTCCCCTGCGAATTCCTGTCCGACTTCCAGATGGTGCTCCTGTACGTCGCCATCGCGTGCGGCGGAGCAGGCCTCTTCGTCGCCGTCTACTACATCCCGCTGTACTTCCTCTTCGTCCACGGCGACACGGGCACCGAGGCCGCCGTCCGGCTCCTCCCCTTCATCTGCTTCTACGTCACCGCCATCCTCGCGTGCGGGTACTTCATGCCTCGCACGGGTTACCACATGGTCTGGTATCTTGTCTCGGGACTGCTGCTCACGGCCGGCGGAGCAGCCATGTACACCGTCAAGGTTGACTCACCCGCGAGCTACACCTACGGCTTCTCTGCCCTGGTGGGCTTCGGCCTGACGGTCAGTCAGGCAAGCTACGCGGTAGCCGCTCGCATCGTCAGGCCCGATCGCCTTGCCGAGTCGATTCAGTTTCTTAACATCTCCCAGGGCGGGAGCCAGATGCTTGGGCTGGCGATTGCGAGCGCCATTTTTCAGAGCAGGGCGTTTGAGGGCATGAGCAATGTGCTGCGGGGTCAGGGGTTCACGACGGAGGAGATTCGGGCGGCGATTACGGGCTCGCAGAGTGAGATTCTGGAGAGGATCAGCCCGGAGTTGAGGGGGCGGTGTCTGGATGTTCTGGTTGACACCATCTCGGAGATCTGGGTCATGGTCATCGCTGCTGGTGCGCTTCTGACTGTTTCGTCTTGCTTTCTTACGCGGAAACGGTTCTAACCTGCCGGGCTCAGCAAGTACAATTCTAGGTGAATGTAGAGTATTCAATAGGGTTGGAGATGGGGTAAGATAGTTCCTTGTCTGAGGTACAGCATGGGGGGTATGAGAGAAGTAGAGGAAAGGTTTTCGAACATTGGGTTGGTATCTCTCCCTGATCTTTGGATGTTTAGTGAGTTATTGTCCTTTGGTAATAGAATGCTTCTCTTACCAGTTCATGGATAATAAATATTAGGAAAATTATAGAGGATAGAAGTATAAATCTTCCCACTTGTGCTCCGCCGTCGCACAAGGGTGTGTCTACGCCGAAAGAGCACCTTCAAGGTCAAGGTCTGAGTGGGAGTTAACAATAGTGCACGGAAGTCTCCTCGATGTAGAGTATCAACAATACCTTCATATTTAGTGTCATTCAACAGCTTGCCAGACCTTAATTCACCCCCCGGCCCCCAATCAATTGCTATAGGGTAGCGAATTTCCACAGGTTCTAGACTGGTTGCTATTCCTGGCAACGGTCGGATGCAGAAACGGGCTGCAGAGCCACATTGGCCCCCATACATGCAGCAGGTCTGTGGCACATAAGAACGGATCCTGTAGACTATGTCTAAATTATCAAAAGCTCGACAAGTGAGAGGCTTTGTAGAGGGCTTTCAGCTCTGTGGGAGTGTTCATCTCAACCATCAAGTCTAGAATGCTAAAATGAGCCTGTGCACTGAGCCTCTGGCACTGAGCTTTGCCCTCCATGCCACTGGTTGCAGAGCTCGCCCCGCCCCAAGAGTTCGGATGGACCCGTGGGTCGGACGCTAATGCCCGCAGAAGGAAAAATATTGGGGAACATGGGAATCTGAGATTGCACTTCAATGACGTAACCACTGACAAAACCTGGTTAGAGCATGTGAAATTTGCTCTAGCCTGGAGAGGCTGAGAGGGGGGACATTGAGGAAGTCCCGAAAGAGACAGCTCTCTCTCGGAGAGAATCAAAGGGAGCAACAGCAATGAGCAGAAGCAACCCGAGTCAAGATCCTAATGATATTCGGCTTTTGTTCAACCGAGACAGAAAGTCAAAAAAACAGCCCCTCCGCCTCCTCCGCACCCGGAAGCTCCCCCTCCCCCTCCATTCCTCTGTTGGTGAAGCTTCCCCTGGCGCCGCTCAGATCATGGGCTTGACTCGTAACCACTTCGAGGCTAGACCAAAACGCTTGACCGCTGTCCGCTTTGTGTGCCGCCTACCTTGAGCACTCACACGCTCTTGTTGTGGTGACTGCCGGATGCTTGGAGCTAAGCCGAGAGCATCAACGCTTGGTGCCCCCTGCTCTCCTCAATCTTCATCCCGTCTCATCTGGTCGCGACTAAGAAAGCGAGGAGAAAGCCAATTGCTCCTACAAGGAAACCCCCAATGCGTGATTTGTTGGGGCTTGCTCCCTCCGCGGACTCCGTAAGTTCCCTACCTCACCTAGAGCTTCATACCTCGCAACCCGTATGCGAGACCGAATGGCCCCTGCTCCTTCTCCCGTCTTGATCGAGTCAAGAAGGCAAGAAACCTGGCAGATGCAACCAACCAGCATGGCTCCTCACCCTGAGGCCGTAGACCGCTCGAGGTAACACGAACTCGACTTGCTTACCCGGGTGCAACTGATCTGATGCAAAGGCACTCGCCGAGTTGCCCAGGATTCGCTTACAGAGAAATGGCTTGATGGTGACGGGTTGTTTTTGGCGTGGGCGATGATTTTTCTTCTCCTCCTTTTTCTTCTCTTCCTTGCGTAGCTCTTTTTCTTGTGTCTCTTCCAGGCTCCTCCTCACCTCGTCAACCAAGACTCTGGACCCTCACTTTCCTGTGCTCCCCCTCCTCGCTCTCTACCCCCCTACCTACCTAGGTAACCTAAACCATCCATCTTTACCTCTTATTCTCCGTCTCTCTTTGTTTTCACCTCTTCGTCAACACCTGTTGGCCTATCCTGTTGGCGATTCCGGCCCCTCCCCTCCCACCATCACCTTATCTCTGGGAGATCATCTCTCCTATCGCTCACCCCATCTGTCGATCCCGCTCGGTATCCCAGATCCCAGATCCCTGGAGCGACCAGAGGAGCCCACTAAAAAAACGACCCAAGCGTCCAGAAGCTCCCCCACCCGGCGCCGACAGAACGTCACCCCTCGCTTGCTCCACTGTGAGACAGCGCCTGGTGCAGCTCGTTCCTTGGTTACGAGCTACGGTTACAGTGGGCGAGCTCTACAAGTGCTTGTCGTTCCGCGGGGCACGAAGCGCCCGCTCTTCTCTCCCTCATGAGCCCACCGCACACCATGACGTCCAACGAGGTCTATCTGCTGCCGCTCAACGACGACGGCTCGCCTCAGGTCCAGGGCGAATACATCTACCTGGCGCCCAGGTCTGACGATCCCGTCACGATACGCTTTGCGATTGAGGGTACCTCGTCCATCTGTCGTCATGGCAGCCTCTGGGTGAACATCCCTGATGAGGGGGAGGAGTTTCGCCGCGACAAGTTTCGCGAGTTCAAGTAAGTATTTTGCACTTTCCTATGCTCAATTGCGCGGCTTTTATGCGGTTAGGAACCTTTAGGCTCTATCATGCGTATAGGACGCAGAATGCAGTCGCTAACGCTCGCCGCCATGCAGGCTCACTCCCGACTTCAATCGCACGCTCGAAATCTCCATCCCAATTTACCAAGCTGGGGCCTATGCTTTCTACACCACCTACGCCGAGCTCCCCGACCTCAAAAAGGAGCTAGAAGACAACTCGGAGCAGAAGGAGAACCTCAAGAAGACCCCTCTGTACTACATCGATGTTGCGCCCAGGCTCAAGCTTGACGGCCGGCCTCTGCCGTTGCCCGCCTTGTCAATCTTCTCCGTCATCAGCAAGTTTATGGGCAAATACCCAAACGATTGGGAGCGCCACCTTCGTGGCATTAGTGATCGGGGATACAACATGATCCACTTCACTCCTCTGCAAACTCGTGGCAAGTCCAACTCCCCGTACAGCTTGTACGACCAACTCGGTTGGGATCCCGGGTGTTTCCGCGCGGGCGAGGAGGACGTGCAGAAGATGGTGGACAGTCTGGAGCAAAACCACTCTTTGCTCAGCCTGACCGACATCGTGCTCAACCATACTGCGAACAATACCAAGTGGCTCGAGGAGCATCCTGAGGCTGGCTACAACCTGTCGACAGCGCCTTGGTTGGAATCTGCTTATGAGCTTGACACAAAGCTACTAGAGTTGAGCGAGAACTTGGAGAAGCTTGGCCTTCCCATCGAGCTGAAGTCAGCCGACGATCTACTACTCATTATGGACGCGATAAAGACGGAGGTCATTGCCAAGATTCGACTTTGGGAATACTACGCCGTCGACGTCGACCGAGATGCTGATGCGGTAGTCGAGACCTGGTCAAAAGGGAGCAAGTACACTCCTGAGGACCCTGCCGAGTTTGAGAAAAAGTTAGAAAACATCAAGGCGTCACCGGTAAAAGACCAGATTGCATTCATCCGAGAGTTTGGGTTGGCGGGAACGGATCGCATGGGCGAACGCTTTCGGCGGCGAGTCAAACCCGACGTTGCCGCAAGCTTCTTGTCTTCCACCCTTGACTCTTCCGATGCAACTGCAGCGAGGGCCAAGATCGTCGAGATCCTCGAGATTCTCAACGTGGACTTTTACAAAGAGTACGATTCTGAAGTGGACGACATCCTCCAGCAAATCTTCAACAGGATAAAATACGTTCGGATCGATGAGCATGGCCCCAAGCTGGGTGCAATCGATAAGGCGAACCCCCTGATCGAGTCATACTTCACTCGGCTCCCCGAAAACGACACAACGTCCAAACATAAGCCAGGAGACATGGCGCTCGTGAACAATGGATGGGTTTGGGGCGGCAACGCGCTGGTTGATAACGCAGGGCCCGACTCGAGGGTCTATCTCCGCCGCGAGGTGATTGTTTGGGGCGACTGTGTCAAGTTGCGATACGGGTCAGGCCCAGATGATAGCCCTTGGCTGTGGGAGCATATGACCAAGTATGCTCGCATGCTGGCCAAGTACTTTGCAGGTCTTCGGATCGATAACTGCCACTCTACTCCCATCCACGTCGCTGAACACATCCTCGATGAAGCACGCCGGGTTCGGCCCGACCTGTACGTGGTTGCTGAGCTGTTTACTGGTTCCGAGGAGATGGACTATGTCTTTGTAAAGAGGCTGGGTCTCAGTTCCCTCATTCGCGAAGCCATGCAGGCATGGAGCACTGGGGAGCTCAGCCGACTTGTACACAAGCATGGTGGCAGGCCCATCGGCAGCTTCGAACTCGACGAAGTGTCCAAGTCTGACGTTCGGACACCATCTGGCAGCCCCACGAGAGCCAAAAATAGCGACTCGAATGGTCATGGGCCGTATTCCAGAGAGATTATTCGCAGGATCAAGCCAAGCCCCGTGCATGCCCTGTTCATGGACTGCACCCACGACAACGAGACTCCGGCGCAGAAGCGCGACGCGCGAGACACCCTACCCAACGCTGCCCTTGTCTGTATGTGCTCCAGCGCTACAGGCAGCGTCATGGGCTATGATGAGATCTACCCGAAGCTTGTAGATCTCGTGAACGAGACTCGACTCTACACATCTGCGTCGTCCGGGCCGAAGCCGATTAAGATAGGAGGCGGGGAGGACGGAATCGGCGGCGTCAAGAAGCTCTTCAATCAGATCCACACTTTGATGGGCAAGGACGGATACGACGAGACTCACATTCACCATGAGGACCAGTACATCACTGTTCATCGAGTACATCCCGAGTCTCGCAAGGGCTACTTCCTCATCGCTCACACCGCGTTCCCTGGTTACGGCAACGGCAACGGTGCCTTTAGTGCCGTCCACCTTACTGGCACCAAGGCTCGACATCTGGGTAGCTGGATGCTCGAGGTCGATGCCAGCGAAGAGACGACAAAGCAGGTCCTCAGCGACAAGAAGTACCTGCGCGGCCTGCCAAGTCGAGTGAAGGACGTGCCTGGCATCCGGATGGAGATCAAGGGCGACGACACCATCATCACGGTTCGCGATAAGTTCCCTCCTGGAAGCATTGCACTCTTCGAGACTTGGATTCCAGCTGCCGAGCACTCCTCTGGCTTGGACAACTACGTTACATCAGGGGCCAAAGCTGCATGGAATGAGCTCACCCTGTCGGACCTGAACTTTTTGCTGTACCGATGTGATGCTGAGGAGCTAGCCGAGAGCGATGGCCGAGATGGTGTATACGATATTCCTGGGCATGGAAAGCTCGTCTACGCTGGGCTTCAGGGATGGTGGAGCCTTCTCAAGGACATAATCCAAGACAACAATCTGGCTCATCCACTGTGTCAGAACCTCCGCGATGGCCAGTGGGCGTTGGATTACATCCTGAAGCGGGTGCAGAGGATCAGTGCCATCCCTGGAAACGAGGGACTGGCGCAGCCTTCAAAGTGGCTGCAAGAACGATTTGATGCCATCCGAGGCATCCCGAGCTTCCTTCTTCCCCGCTACTTTGGTCTCGTCCTGCGCACCGCTTACCTGGCAAGCTGGGAGAGGTCTTTGGAGCTGATGAATGCCAGCGTGCGAGACGGGCAGTGGTTCCTGCAGAGTCTGGCCATGGTCAGCGTCCAGCAGGTTGGATATGTCAAGTCGGCTTCACTGTGGCCTAATAAGCTGGTTCCTTCTCTGGCTGCCGGCCTTCCTCACTTTGCTGTGGAATGGGCAAGATGCTGGGGCCGAGATGTATTCATTTCACTACGTGGACTCCTCCTCGGCACCGGTCGATTCGACGAGGCAAAGGAGCACATTCTCGCCTTTGCGAGCGTTTTGAAGCACGGCATGATTCCCAACCTTCTCAGCAGCGGTGATGCCCCGAGGTACAACTCTCGAGACTCGATCTGGTTCTTCTTGCAGTGCATCCAGGACTATACGCGGCACGCCCCAGAAGGGGTCGGTATCTTGAAGACCAAGGTCAAGCGCCGATTTTTGCCATACGATGATACGTGGTTCCCTACCGACGACTCGAGGGCATACTCCAAGGAGAGCACCATCGAGGATGTGATACAGGAGGCTCTTCAGAGGCATGCTTCAGGCATGAAATACCGGGAAGCCAACGCGGGTCCTCAAATCGATTCCCAGATGAAGGACGAGGGCTTCAACCAGGACATCAAAGTGGACTGGGAAACTGGCATCATCTTTGGAGGCAACCAGTTCAACTGCGGCACGTGGATGGACAAGATGGGTGAGAGTGAACGAGCCGGCTCCAAGGGTGTTCCTGGGACTCCCCGCGATGGTGCTGCGATCGAAATCACGGGTTTGCTCTACAGCACCCTGGACTGGCTCTCTGGGCTCCATGAGAAGGGTGAATACGCCTATTCTGGCGTTGACAAATCCGATGGAGGCTCTATTTCGCTGACCGACTGGGCGGGCTTGGTCAAGGCCAACTTTGAGCGCTGCTACTACGTACCGCTTTCCCCTGACGAAGACTCCAAGTATGAGGTGAACACCCCAATCATCAACCGCCGAGGGATGTACAAGGACCTCTACAAGTCGGGCAAGGAGTACGAGGACTACCAGCTACGCCCCAACTTTGCCATTGCCATGACGGCGGCGCCGGCTCTGTTTGACCCTGACCATGCCATGCATGCCCTTTGCCTCGCTGACGAGGTTCTTCGTGGCCCTACTGGAATGGCGACACTGGATCCTGCGGATCTCAACTATCGGCCCTACTACCGCAACAGCGAGGACAGCGACGACTTCAGAACAAGCAAAGGCCGCAATTACCACCAGGGGCCGGAGTGGTTATGGCCGACCGGCTTCTTCCTGCGAGCCTTGCTCAAATTTGATCTCAAGAGGCGGACAACGCCCGAGGGACGCACTGAGGCGTTCCAACAGGTTACTCGGCGCCTAAGCGGATGCAAGAAGATGATCCAGGAGAGTCCCTGGGCTGGTCTTCAGGAGCTGACGCAAAAGAATGGAGAGTACTGCCCGGACTCGGTAAGTTTGCCATACCTCAACATTGAATGACTCCCTTATGGTCATCCTGCTAACACTCATCGTGCAGAGCCCCACGCAAGCGTGGTCTGCGGGATGTCTGATTGACCTGTACATGGACGCTGTTGAGGAGCAGAATAGTAGGTAGACAAGACGGAGGACTGGGAAGAGCTGGATAAGGACGGGACACCTTGGGCATGGACATGAAGTATACGACGACGGTACCCTGCATTACGAGTATTTTCCTAGATTATGTTAATGATCAAGTATTTTAAGCGTCACAACTTTGTCTGTTTTTAATGGTTCAAGTCTGTTGTCTGAGGTGCAGTTCTGTCGCCATTCCGAAGGGCCGTGTTTCAAAGCCTGTATCCGTAATCCAGGGCATTTTCTCCCATCATTTTCTGCCATCATTGGTATATCCATGGCACTGCAGTCGAAATGCCTTGGGCTACTACCACCATCTAGATCCAAGAGGGATCATGACCAATCCCTCGTTCTGGGCTGCGCCAACCTCACAAGGCACCTCCCACACTCAATCGTCATTGGCTGTACAACGCGACACCTCCTCCAGGTTGCCCAGCAGCGCTGTTCGAGTCAACTCAACCCATTCGGCACGAGGTGACACACACTTTGCACATCCCAAGAGTAAGTAAGCTCAATCCAGCAATCATTCATTACCAAGGGCAACCAAGGCGCCTCAAGATAGGCGTACCCCCCGCTCATTGAACAGCTTGAAAATAGTTGGATTGTATATCAATAAGGATAGACTCCCTCTCTCCCTCCCAGCCGCTCATACCAGAGCAGCCTGTCAATAAAAAAAGAGGACAAGAAATGTTCCAGATCGGGTTCCAAGGTGGATACTCCGTAACAACAATTCGGCCTCCCCCTCTTCCGAAATTCCATTCCCGTGGTTGCCAGCCCTTGCATTCCATCCACATGTTTCTCTCCCTCTATGTGATGTTTGTTTCCGTAGCGGCAGCCACCCAAAAAATAACACAAAAGGTAGCCCGGGAGCTACATTCAGCGCCCCTTTCCCGAGTAACGCCGGATATCCAAGAAAAGACAAGACGCATAAAAACGCCACCTGAAAAAATTCAAACATTTGAAAATAAACAAGCGTGGCGTATTAGCCACGAAAGGGGGAGGGAGTAGGTAGGGGGTATGCGACAACCAGTAGCTCCTTGTTTTAGCTTTGACTCAATACTTTTTTTCTTCTCTTTTTCTTCCCCGTTCGAGATAGCCGCGGTTACCGCGAGTGTCCCCCCCGTCAGGGAAAGTTGAATGTATTGTTCCCCTCAAGTTCAAAATCGTGGGTAAATCGGAATGTCGGATAGAATGCGGCCGTATAGATGAATGCACGGTTTATATCGTGGTATGCGCAAAGGTGTGTTGCTTCGAATCGGTCGTGGGCAACGGAGATATCGTTAAAAAAAACAAGAGTAGAAATAGCGAGGACGGTCGAGTATCATGTTCGATCGCGGACAATCCACCGCTTCTTCTCCTTCTTGGGAGGCTTCTCCGTTACGGCCGCAGCGCCCGCGGCGCCGGGCATGAAGACGCCGGCCGAGTTTCGGTTCGAGTCTACGATTGGGGGATCGTAGGGCACGTTGGCACCGGTCTCCGAGGCCTCCATGCCGGGGCCCCAGGAGGGCCGGGACGCGGAGCCGGAGTGCTTCTGGCCGAGGGAGGACTGGCGGTCCTTCCTGCGGAGGTAACGGCGACGCCAGATGCAGGCGCCGACCCAGATGGCGGCGATGCCGACGACGAGAATGACGAGCATGATGACCCACTGCCAGTGGTTGGAGATCCTATTTTGAAATTCGAATTAGAGGGGGGGACTTTCCGAAATGCAAATCTTGACATACCAGTCACCACCGCCGCCGCTGTTGGACCCAGAGCTGGAGCCGCCGGTCCCGCTGCTGCCGGTAGTTGTTGTTGTCGCCGTCGTCGATGAGTCTTGGCCGTTGCCCTTGTTCCCGCCATTTCCTCCTCCGTTGCCGGCGTTGGCGTCGACGCTGCAAATATCGCGGAACCATCCGGCGACCGAGGATAGACCAGCACCGGAACAAACATCATCACAGACTCCGGTGGTGGCTGTGGAGAGGGCGGCGACGTTGGAGTTGGCGCAGAAACACGCGGTGAAGGCCTCGGCGCCCACCGCTGCGTCTACGGCGGGAGGGACACAGGCGCCGTTGGCATCGTAGAGGGGTCCGCAGGAGGCGGCGCAGGCAGGGAGGATCTTGGTGTTGGTAAACGGAGGGATCGTGGTGACAGGAAGCTCCTGGCGGCCTTGGTTGGCTGTAGCAGTAGAATGTCAGTATGAGGGGATTGCTGCGGGTGAGGTGATTCGCGGAGGAGCCGGAGGGAAAACGCACCCATCTTGACGGCGGCAGGGTCAGTTGCCCAGGTTCAAAACTTGGAGGGAAATAAACAAGTGATCAAGACGGAACACCGTGAGCGCAATCAAGGCCCCCGGAGGTTGGCGGTATAGAAAAAAAAAAAAAAAGGTTCGGTAAGGGTCGTCGTTTGTTTCGTCGGAGGTTGGTTGGAGGGCGGCGGAGCAACTCTTTTGTTGTGAGTTGTCGGGACCAAAGACAAAAAAAAGCCAAGGCGAGCTTGCGTTCGTGCGATGCGCTATCGACCAGAGAGTCGTGTCGTCACCAAGCCACTTTGAAAACCGTGCTCGGTCTCTTCCCAGCCTCTTTTCTTCTTTTAAACCTTCCAGAAGATCGTCGTCGGGAGGATTTCGTCGACCAGAAAGCGTCGGCCCAGGGGATAGCCGAAAAAGTCGTTTCCGGTTTTCGCAGGTTTTGGATTCGATCCGTCGGTGGTTGGTTAAGGACAAGAAGGATGGGTGGCAAGACGAAACACGACGGCGAGCAGAGTGCAGCGAGCGGGTAGAAAAGGGTACGTATAGCGAGCGACTCGGCGGACCGGGGAAAAACTGGGTCGAGACGTATGGCCCAGAATACCTGAAGGCGCGGGAGTGTCGGGCGACTTGGGAGCCAGGGGGTGGAGGAGCAACAGGCGCCGGGGACCCAAAACGAGTGGAGGGTTTGTCTTTGTCGTCGGGTTGTCAGGTGGGAAGAAGGAGAGGGAGGGAGAAAAAAAGGTTAATGGAATTGTGAGGAGATGACGGAAGCGATAGATTGATGACAGAGCGGGAATGTGGGAGAAATGAGAGAATGAGCAACCCAAAGACAAGGTGGGGAATAGTTGCCCAAATGTCACGAATTGAGTGGCCAGCTCGAAACCAGGAATTGCTGCCACAGAATGATTGTTTGCTGGGATGAGACGGATTCTCGGCGATAGGCTTGGCTGGTGACGCTGAGCGTGGAAGGGGGGGTAAATCTTGGAAGCCCACCTCTCTTAAAATCTGTCAGCCGGCGCGACAATGCAACCTGGCACCCAAGACAACCTAACCAAGAGTCCAAGACAACCTTTCAAGAATCAATCTTTTTTGCTGGGCTCGGGGGTTACAACGCAGTGCCTTTGTCGTGCATCTCAGCTTCTTACTGGGCGAGGGAACCGGGAGGGGACGCGCCAAGGCGGCGGGTACGAGAGCCAAAATGGCAGAGGGACTTGGGTCGCGGGTACCTTGTGGACGTCACGTTTCTGGCGATCGGGTAGCCCGGCCAGGGATTAAGCAGGGGGTTTGGGTGGAGGTCTGTTCTTGAAGGACTTCATGGCGGCAGTGCACCTGAGCTATTGGTACCTCGCCCAAAGGTACCCCCTGAGCGGCACAACATCCCAGGCCCACTGGCCGACCTGGACTTGGCAGGCGGAGTTGGTGGTGCCGGGCCCTTTCTTGGAAGGACGGGTTTATTATTCAAAGCCCAGAACTTTGGGTTGCTGACTCTGTGGACTCATGCGCCGTAGCAGCTTGCGCAAGCTCAATTCCGGTTTATGCGGAGGAGATCACTTCAAAAAGCCTCCCCTCATGCATGCCCCCCTTTCTCTTGGCCTCTTTGGGGTTTCTTGGGTTGGTTTTTTTCTCTCAACCGTTGCCGTAACTGGCTTTGTTTGTTTTGTTTCTTCTTTCTCGCGTACTTGGCTGAACCAGCGTCTCAGAGCGTCTCGGAATCAGCGCGGCTTTCACGCGCCCCGAAACAACCAGATGGGGACCTCCAGCTGATCCGGTGCTAATTAACTCCCTTGCCTTGGGGGTTGCATCTTTGACAGCCCAGCTCACACGAGCCACAGCCGCAGCCTGCAAAGTGAAAAACCTCGTACAGCGACATTAGGGCCCTCTCGCCTGTCCTGGGGTCCCCTTTCGCTGTCAGATCCCAACAGCCCTGTGTGGCCTCCGGAACCTCTCGGCAGCTAAACCGGACACGAATAGAAATCCGGTCTAACTCCCTTCGGTAACATGATGAAAAAGGGAGCGCTGGTCGCTGACGGGCCGCGCAACTCGAGACTGCGATGGCTGCTCACTCTTTTGACGCCACAGCGGACGGGCCTCCACCCCCTTGCAGTGAAATGCCCTGAGAGATTGGGACTTGGCTGCCATCAGCGGGATTTCATGCCCCATCGAAAAGGGCTCTACTACGTCGAAGGTTGGATGCTTCCCCCCAAAGAATTAGGTCAGCGGAGTGCGTGCCTGATTCAGCTCCGCCGGCATGGACGGAGGGCTGCTTGATTGGCTGGACTTGGGGTTTGTCCGGTTTGTAATTTCCGAGGGGCCTCAAGAGGAAGTTGGGATGGCACGCGTCGTGCTTCTTGGCACTTTGGGTGAGACTTCGTGATTTATGGTTCACGACCAACAACGATAGTGCGAAAAGAAAACGTCAAATTTATTAGGCTGGGAAGTCTTAATTGACCATTTTAGCTCTCAAGGTTTATTAATTCCTCATCAGCCTCTTGAGAATTGCAACCTCAATTAGAACGATAGATGGTTACCAACACTGACTGCTGATAGACTGACAGCACATGCCTGGAAACCCCTGCCAAGATCTCCATATCATCATCCTTACCGATCTCATCGGTACATCGGCATCCTTCGTGTCCGGTATGGGATCCAGCGCATTTATCCATGAGTTGAGGAACTGCTTGGCGAGATACTACGCTCAAGCTCCAATACGAGATTCTTCAGCAGATAGCCTAACTCTATAGTGCCTGGGCCATTATACCGATCTACTCCCAGACCCTAAAACTTGACCACGCCTACAACGGTTGTCTACCTTCCTGCTCAGGAAGTGGAGTGGAAGAGATGCTACAATGACGACGACTCGACACACGGCTCACCGTGAGTCCTGTCACCTCCTCGGCGCATCGGCTTGTCCCTGGCCACCGCCACGGCGACGCCAAGGGGGCGCAAGATCTGCTCAGCCCAGGGCACCTTGAAGGTTTGCCCACTGGTTCCTGGCGAGCTCAAAAAGCTCCAAGCTGCTTGGGAACGTTCTTGCGTGCTCCATGACCGAGCAGTCTTCTTGGCCCTGTGCCTCTCCGTGGGGGTGCATTGTTGATGGGGGCTGATCGGAAAACGCGAGTCTTGCACGCAGACGTTGATCGGTTTTGCAACGCCCGCAACATGCAGGGAGGAGAGCTGGACTAATGACGAGAGCAAGACTGGTTAATTAAACATCAGAACTATATGAGAATTCCCGGGAAAAGGCAAATCGTCAGACCAAGGATCCCCCCTTCTCTCGAGGTCCATCAATGCCGCCCAAAAGCTAACTTGAGATATGCTTAAACTCGATACCTGAGACATGCCATCCTTATGTTCTTGCTACTATCCACTCCCGATTCCTACCGAAGCTCTGGTCAAGGTTCCATCCATTGTCGGTCTTGGTCATTTCCCATTCACCCCTCTCTTTATTTCTCGCTTTCGTTACTCACTGAGCCCTGAGGCGAAGTCTCAACGCACCGAGATAGTTGTCATAGGGTCCGCTGTCGGCGGGTATGGGCTGCAATAGCGGTGCCATTCATCATCCACTAGAAGTCTATTTCCTCCGGGAGCGCATGTTCGAATCATGCCCGCGTCGAAACGTTTCTTTTTGTGACGGACTCTCTTTGGCACTGGACATGAATAGACAGACTACCCCGGTTGCTTGCTCATTGATGATGATGATTCAACCATGGGGAAAGTGAAGTGAACGAGTGTTCATCTTGTAGATTGGGCTAGAGTGATGCCCTGGCCAGCACCAGTGTGGTCACAGTTGTTTCATTGGCCAATGCGTACACGATAGGAGAGTGCGAACTGCTTAGAGCCGTCCAAGGGCCATCTCGTTCGGATAGAAAACGGTCCATCATTGGCGACGCGCGCACGGGTTGAGCGTTGGTTCCCATGGCACCTGTGGAATCGTTTCGTGCCGGTGGTGACTGGTTCGGAGTGGATGGTTGCACGTTCAACGCTGTTGAGTTGCTGGGAGAGCCGTTCAACGGCCACGACTGCTTGACAGTCCCAGTCTCGGGTCGCTGACCTTTGTTCATTGTTTAAGAGTGTAATCTGGAGACAACTCTTGCCAGTACTGAGAGCTTGGTATGGATGAAAGCAGGGATAAACTTGATGGAGACTCAGGGGCATGAATCCTCAAGAGGTGCTGTATGCTCTGAACTCTCGGGCAGAGATACCCCGTCCATTTATCATCTTCCCATACAGAGAGTAATCCTGAATCTGGAGTATCACGAATACAACCCCCTCAGCACTCTAGTTGACACTAACGGCTTCCAGCATCCTCGCTGCTTTTCGTCTCGACACGCAGGAGACCAAATCGTTTGCTAGCTGCTTGCTCTCGCTATACCTGGCCTATGAGAGCCTCATCAATGGACGGGGGATCCCTGAATCGGAGGCGAGAATATGCAGTGACTGGCGAGTCTCTCACCAAGGGGTCAAGGCACGGTCTGGTCACCTTCTGGGATAATACCAGGTGAAGCCAACTATACGTTGTAAACTACTGCAATAAATCCCTTGAGGTGGGATTCAACCTCCCAAACAAGACTTCTCAAGAGGCTCAGGAATTTGGACATTGGGGATCTACGCGTCTATCGTGGAAAGTTAGAACAGCCAGCACCTCTCGACCATCACTCAACGGCCGTATCACCGAAATATCGGATCGTCACCAACAAGGAATTGAATCAACCGTATCTAGCCT
This sequence comes from Fusarium nematophilum, assembly GCA_033030565.1. NCBI lineage: Eukaryota > Fungi > Ascomycota > Sordariomycetes > Hypocreales > Nectriaceae > Fusarium > Fusarium nematophilum. The sequence continues at coordinate 27,711 of JAVIXY010000072.1, forward strand.
AACTCTACCAGACCTCGGCTGATTCATCGTACGCGACCCTCCATCACCTGCCCGCTGTCAACGCTGTGATCTACCGCCCCGAGTTTTATCCAACCTGTTTCCTGTGCGACAAAGACCGACTAAAACCATGAGACCGTGCTACAGCACTATTCCTCTTTTTTCCAATCTCTATGGTGAAAAGAGGGGGCTTCACGTTCCACAGGCCAGGGGGGGTCCTCTATCTTGTGAGCCCGGATACCTGCAGATCAGGCGAGACACGAGAGGACACGGTAAGCCATGCTTTGTTTCCCGGATGGGTTGTCTCCGGGGGATAAATGAAGAGCCGAGTATGATATTTGCGCCCTATCGTCATCGCTCCAAAGTTCAACGACAAGGTGGTTGTGTAACCTATCATCAATATCCTGGGAGCTTGTATATGGGGAGAAGAAACGCACGAGGCGAGAATTACATGCGGGTGCCCTGTGGTGTATGCATATTTGAGCGTTTAAGGATTAGACTGCTGATCACATGTCCTTTCTGGGTGAGGGAGTAGCGTTTGCTTTCACCACTTCTGAAGTCTTGGGAGGTTTCTTGGGGTACACGACACTAGCTCAGCTTCAGCTTGTCTCCAGTCGTGGCGACCCTTAGATATTACGCCGATAGCGCCGAGGCGTGAGATGATGGAGCACTCTCAGGGTTGAGACACGGGGTGTTGCCGTCAATACACTCTTACGCCGATTCTTTTGTCTCGGGAATATCTTCAGTGAATTGGTCAGCACGTGTAGACGCCTCATTACCTCAAAGTTACCAACACGAGAACTGGTACGGGCTACGCCGATCGACACCCAGGTGGCCCTCCTTGTGCGAGTGTTGCTCAAGTCTCAGGGCAGATCATCTGCGTCCAACAGTCTGGAACTAAAGGTATGTTGCTCCCAGCAGCGTCATTGGCAGCAAGATCCTCGGCGGGATTCTCTTGTGGTATAGGTTTCAACGCTATTTGTGATCGTGATACCAGGCGTGCAGCATCTGGGTTGCTCATGGCTGTGTATCCCCTCATCTCACTCGTAAGGGGCCCCGTTTGCTTCGAAACTCCCCCCTGATGAGATGTCACGCGCTGAGTAGAAGCAGTGCAATGTATCGCAGAGCATTACAAGGCCGAGTCTGGTTGTGTCATTGTCCCAGAGCCAGCCCTGCTCGATGGCTCAAATCTCTACGGGAGATTCATTAACATGTCACTGACTATTCCTGGACAGCGCTTACATGCTCGCGTTACTTGAGCAGTCGCTAATACTTATGCACTGGCGAGAGGAAAAGGGCAAGTCCTGGATTGTAGCTCATCCCCTTATCTGGACCGGTCTGATGCTACCGACAACCATATCACTCGATTTGAAATGCTGAGGCCATAGGAGGAGAAATGAATTAAGATTTACCATTCAATATGTCGATATCTCAAAGTAGTATACTTTTAGTCCCCAGGCTTAACATAAGTCTTTTTAACAACAACCCCTAAGACGTCAACGTCTCATCAGCTCTGTTGGTGCTCAAGGCAGCGTTTAGAAAACGTTGCCCTTGGTCTGCTTCCGGTCGATGGGCTTGTTGCGCCAGACAAGAACGCAGATGACGATGAACGGCAAAAAGGCACATCCCGCAATGACCATCTCCCGCTGGACAGCTCCGTAGGCGTGTACGACGGCGTCGCGGATGGGTGTGCCGATCGGGTCAGCCATCTGCAAGTTGATGTCGCCGTACAGCTCGGCGGTCTGGTTCTTTGCGCTCTCAGGCAGAGCCTTGTACAGCTCCTTGGGCAGGTCGTTGGTCCAGAGGGCGCCCGAGATGCCGAAGCCGATGGCCTGGCCGATGGAGCCGAACATGGAGTACAGGGCGAGCACGACGGCGATCTCCTGGTGGTTGACCTGGGTCATGATGGCCAGGGGCCCCGTCATGGCCCAGATGCCGCCGCAGACGCCGTGGAAGACCTGGCACATGACGAGGTAGCCGAGCTTCTCACCGGGCTGACGGAAGTGGATGAGCAGCGCTGTGCCGAGGACGCACCAGGGGATGCCGGAGACGGCGGGCCAGTAGTACCGGCCGTAGTAGCGGAGGCCACTAGATATGAGTCAGTGGGTAGAGCTTAGACATCAAGCACCGAGGGAACTTACAGTCCGATGAAGGGAGCGAGGATGGTCGAGGTGACGGAGAAGGCGTTGAGAGTGTATCCAGAAACAGAGATGCTCAGGCCGTGAACCACCTGCAGGTAAGACCCGTAGTAGGTGTCCCAGGCAAAGATGGACATGTTGAGGAACGCGCTCAGGAAGCAAGCGCCCAGGATGGTCCGGTCCTTGAGGAAGTGGAAGGGGATGTAGGGGACCTTGGCGAACCACCTCTCCCACGCGGCGAAGAGGGCGAGGCACACAACGCCCACGACGATCATGGCGATGATGTAGTCGGTGGCCCAGCCGTTGGGCGCCCGAGTAGCAATGTTGAGCGGCGTCAGGATCAGCGAGAAGCCGGCGATGGTGAGGATCATGCCGACAACGTCAAACTCGACGACGTAGAACTTGACCGACTCCCAGACGCTGCGGGAGCTCTTCTCAGGGAGGACGCCCAGCTTCTTGGCCTTGTTCTCATGGTACATGAAGATGGCGGCGACGGGGATGGAGAAGCCGACGAGGATGATGAGGAAGGACCCAAACGCCCAGCGGTACGTCGAGTGCGTGTAGAACAGCTCGGCGATCTTGGGCCCGCCAAACGTCGAGGCCAGCCGGGGGCTCATGTACAGGCCGAACATGATCATGCGGTTGCGTAACGACGTCATGTCGGAGAGCACCACGTTGATGATGTAGCCCAGGCCGACGTGCCCGACCCAGTAGAAGGTGTGGCCCGCGGCGTACGTCTCGACGTTCTTGCAGAGGGCCTTCATGATGAGCCCCACGACGATGATGAGGATCATGAGCAGGAAGCCCTCGTTGCGGCCGCGGATGTCGATGATCTTTGCGATGGCAAGCTTGCTGACGCCCGCGATGATGGACCCGAAGACGCTGGTGACGGCCAGGAGGCCGTGCTGGCTGAAGGAGGAGGTGACGTAGGGGACCAGACTGCCGTGGACGGCCTGCAGGAGGGTGTCGACGAAGGCGACCATGTAGAGGCTGGCTGGTTAGTGGTCTGGTCGGATCTCGATGGGCCTTGGAACACTTACAATCCAAAGACTGCCCACATCATGGCTGGCGACCACACCTGGGTGATGGCCTCGGCCCGCTTGACGCCCTCTTGCTTGACCTGGGAGCTGCTGTCCGAGTCATCCTCCTTGTTGGGCATGTCGTTGACGGCGTGGTTCTCGGGGGTGATTTGCTTCTCGTAGTCGCCCTCGGCTTGCGCCGGGCTGTTGGGAGCAGCCATCGTTGAACTGAGGTTTGAAGCCTGCGAGTTGAGGGACAATTGGAGCCTTTGAAGGAGGCAAGGCAACTCAGCGTCGAAAGGACAGGCGTGGAGAGGGAAGGAGAATCCAGCAGCAGACGCGCAGATTTATACACATGCTTTTCCCTCGCTTCTCAAACCCACGAACAGGACGCCTTCTCAAGTGGCAACTCGATGGATACTGGCCATCTCGCTGGGCCCTGTCTCGACCTGATGCTGGTCGATGGTTTCGGAACTCGGTAGTAATGCCAAGCGGATCAGAACGATCCATCGCGAGGAGATCCATTGATTTGGAGTGGAGTTTTGACCGCGTGGGTTTAAAGCATGGGGTGTATTACATCCATGTGTTCGTACATCGGACGCGGCCGCAGAAACACTCTCATTGGCTCCATCACGAAGAGTCGAGGTTGCTCACAGGTAGATCGTTGCCGCATCCAGCCAACAGAGCCTTTCGCCTCAAAGGTTCCTTGCGAGGTTTCAAGGATCCTGATGGGTACCCTCTCATTATCAGATGATCTGATAAGCTGATGAAAAGAGCGAAAATAGTGGAGAGAGAGAAGAGGCCATTTTGATCCCACGCGGGTCTCGCAGAGTCTTGAAGACCTTGAGGCCGCTGACACATTCGACTCCGAGCAATTGGTTTAGGTAGAAGACCCAACATGAGTCAGGAACTCGATGGTCCGTTTAGCAGCCCCCACGAGGCTTCTCGCCAAGACGTTCGTTCTCGTGGCTCCTTTGATCGGCCTGCAAGCTATGTTACCTTATTCTGGCGCCCCCGGTTTATGGCCGGTCTGTTCCCTTGGAGGCCCATCGGGCGCGCTTCTCGACACTGGCCCATCGAGAGTTGAAGCTAACGGGGAGCATCTGTTCATTCTCGGGCCCGACGATGAACCGCGGCTGACCTTTAAACTGTCTCGCGGCTACCCTCAGAGTTTCCATTCTTCCGTCCGTAGTCTGGTGTTCAGCTGAGGCGCCTCAGCCCTGGCGCTTGTCCATCTTGGCGGCCGAGAGGCGTCTGCGAACCATCGTCCAAGTGCCGGGTTGTGGCTTGCCCGTCCGTTTTGCCTAAAAGCCCTGATTGTTAAGATAAGATGATCAAAGCCGGGGCTCGCCTCTGGGTCAAGGCCACAGTGACCAGATTTGAGTCCATGCCCCAACTACAGGAATTGATCATACCTGCGGCACAGCAACTCCAGTCTACTTTGGCCGGCTCGGCTGGAGCCACATGGCAATTCATCTCGGGACCCGAAGGGCGCGCCAACGGCGTGTTCAGTTCCAACGGTCAGCATTGGCCTATCCTCGGGAAACTGTGCTCAATCCTTCGGGAAACTATAGCTATACCTCCGGCATTGGGCACAGTTTCCGGAGGGTAGGCCGTCAGCATTGAGCTGGGGGTGGATATCGGCCCTTCCCACTGCTCAGGCCAACTCCACATGGGTTGCCGCCAAGCCGGATATTTTTGAGCCACGGCACCAGGAAAGAGACTGGGAATTCATTGGGCCTTGGCTGTTCATGTACTCCGTACAGACGTCGAGGTCGCGCTCTGACGGGGGTCGAAGGAGTCCTTGGTGGGTTGGAAGTGGGTAGAAAAAGCGGACTCTATTCTCGCCGTTCGGTAATCCACCAATACAAACACTCTCCTCTAAAAGTTGCTGCCTCCTTGCGAACTACCTGTTTCCAGAAATGGTGACAGCCTTGCGAGCCTAATAATTGTTACCCGCTATGGCGAGGATGTGGTCCGAGTTTGGGCGTGGGGGGGAGTTACTGATCATCTAAACTCGGCCGGCCACGGTAATTGACAACGGGTGAGTCCGTGGGTGACGGTTGAAATCTACGGAAAAGCTAATGATCCTGATTGATAAGGAAAGTTATCGACCTTGGTTGGAGCTAATGCTGACGTTGAAGTTTGCGTTGAGCTCTTGATTCTCGAGGTTGGCAGTAGCCAATTGACTGACGAGAGTACCTAGTTTAGTGAACTGCACACATTCCAAGACACCATGGGCATATCCTCTCTCTCTTCCTCGTCGTGTGTTGGAAGCCTCCCCAACTGTGACGTAAAAGGGACTGAACGCACGCTTATTTGTACTACATGGGGGATTACCTCGCGTGCCATCGCGAGAAACCATCGTCTTATACAGCGGACCATTTAACCTAGTGGAGTAAGATCAAAGAATTCAATCCTCCAGCAGGTGGATGGAGGCGAGCAGCAGTCAAAGTCACCGGCATCTCGGCGCTCGAGTCTCCGGCCGGCAGGCAACTCTGCGTGAACCATTTACTGCGGAGCTTCATCTGATCCATACTCGTCTCCGCCGGCTCATTTATCTGGCTTATAAGTTTAGGTAATTGACAGGAAAGGGAATGTGATCCAGTTCAAGGCGCCATGATGAAGCTCGCGGTTCGACGAGCGGTAAAGATCCTTCGATTCTGAGACTCAATTGAAGTCTTCTTTGACTCACATGCACCCACGAGCAGTAATACATAAACTAATAGCATGCATGATCCATGTAAGATCGGTTAGAGGGCTCCTGAGCGTGGGATGCAAGGGTGTTGTGACGGCCAGGGTCAGGAACCAGCATGGCCGGAGAAGTGGAAGGATGGCATGAAAGACCCGATCTTCGGAGTGATATTTCCGAAACGCTTTCTCTTAACATTCCAAGTTCTGCGTGGGATGAAGTCGCTGTTCTGAGAGGCAGACGAGCTTTCGCCTCCATTACCTCGAGAGGAAAAAAGTGCGTATCATGTACGGTCGATCACACAGCACCGGTGAGAATAAATCATTGATGGAATTTATCATCATGTCAGAAAAATAAAAGAGATTTCCATAGGCATCCGGGCTAATCACCAACGCCAACTATTCTCCAGTGTTCGCACAAGACATGACTGAATGGAGAAAGTTATTCACATGTCCGGCTTGTGTCCCGTTCTCCCACTTCTCGCATTATTATCGGGCAGATATTGATATTGAATACGATAATAGACTGACCAGCTTACCAAACAAGTCATAAAATTAACCTACCTTGCTACAAAAGACCGGGATCGGCCCGGGGGCGGGAGGTGGGTTTCGGGGCAGGGCCAGTGGCGTGGCATGTCCTCCTGCATGTGCCAAGCCAAGGAGCAGTTCTGGAATACAGAACAAGAAACGAGTCCAACTTAATCTAATAGAGGTATAGAGAGAGCCTGGTCCAATGCAAGGTAAGTCGGACGATGAGGTTGCATGAAGGCGCCGGGCTGGCAAACACGCAGAAGCATGGCAACAATGGAGTGGGCGATACTCTTTTCATCACTTCCGGCTATTCATTCTAACTTGTTGTCTACATATGATAGCATGCTTCTTTCTCTTCCGTGGCCGAGTCTGTATCACGACACCCAGCTGTCCATCTCCCGCCTTGGAGAAACCCACGACCCAGATTCCACTTGACAAGAATTAATACCAGAGAGTCGCTACACTTCTACAAGATATGCAAAACAGAGTCAGCTATTCTTTTAAAATGAAAAGCGTCGGTGTGGGCCACCGTATCCAGAGAACAGGGCCGTGTTAGGGTCACAAGTGACCGACTTCTCGGAGATGGTTGAAGATATCGCCAAACACCCGACATGGTCACTACCCAAAACACCCAGTTTCACTTAGATTCAAGTCCGTCAAACTAATAGACCAAGTTTGTATCGCCTCGTCACATAAAACCTCAACTTCTTGCCTACCCACAGGTACTCATCTCCAATGCTCACCTCCTACTATGGTACTCCTCATCATCAAACTCATGAGATCCAGACCCAACCTCGACCACCTCCCCCCCATTCGGCATAGTAACAACAGCACGCGAATTCGGCGGCACCCTCAACTTCAAATGGAACCCCTCCCCATCCACTGTCCACCTCGTCTCAACCTCCCCATACCCACTAACAAACCTCGCCTCCGCGCTGGTGATGTCACCCCCCGGAACAGGAGCAACCACAATGTCCTTCCACCCGGGAGACCCCGGAGCCAGGCCCCCTATGACCTGGTGTATCCAGTCGGCCACGGACCCGAACGCGTAGTGGTTGAAGCTCGTCATCTCGCCCGGGTTGACCGTCCCGTTGGGCAGCAGGCTGTCCCAGCGCTCCCAGGTGGTGGTGCCGTTCTGGACGACCTGGTACAGCCACGAGGGCACGCGTGTCTGCAGGAGCATCTTGTAGAAGTCTTGCGTTGCGCCGATCTTGCGCATCGAGTGGCCGAGGAGGGATGTGGCTGCGAAGCCTGTGCCGACGAGGTAGTCGTTTTCTTTGACGAGGCGGCGGAGGGTTTTAGCGGCAGGATCAAGGTCTGCCTCGCTGAAGATGTCGAATGCGAGGCCCAGAGTGTACGCCGTCTGGGTCTCGTTTGCCATCTGGCCATCTGTAATCCAGGCGGTGTAAAAGGCTTCGAGAAGGTCCTTGTGCTGGGCCGTGTACTTTTCCACTCGCTCATTCTCGCCCAGGATGGTGCTCATGTTGGCAACCAGCTCCGTCATGTATATCAGGTACGCATCCGCGACGAGATGGGGATGCGTCGTCGCCTGTCCGGGCTTGTCCGGTGGCGAAGCAGGATCAAGCCAGTCCCCATACTGGAAGCCGGACCTGTTCCAAAGGCCGGTATCATCATCTCGGAAAACACCAACGTCTATCCACGCCTTTGCCTGAGAGTACTGCTCCTTCAGCAGGTCCTCATCCCCAAAGGCTCTCCAGATGTTGAAGGGGTTGCCCACCGCCACATCGCCCCAGATGGCCGTTCGACTAGACGGAGACTCGACCAGCTCGACAGGAGCAGTGAACGGCACCCACGACGGGACAGCCATGTTGCTATTCGCCTGCATCTCCGCCCACACATCCTTATGCCAGCTCCTCCAGAACCCGGCCGTGTCGTACAGGAAATTGGACGTGGGACCAAAGGCGTGGGCGTCCCCCGTCCAGCCCATCCGCTCGTCGCGCTGCGGGCAGTCCGTCGGGATGTGGAGAAAGTTGCTCCTCATCGACCACCGGACGTTGTCGTGGAACTTGTTCAGGAGCGAATTCGAGCAGCGGAACCACCCCGTCTGCTCCATGTCGCTCCAGACGGCCACCCCCGTGATGGCCTCCGGTGCAAGGGGCGTTTCCTCCTCCGGCCAGTTCTCGACCTGGACGTAGCGGAAGCCGTGGAAGGTGAACCTCGGCTCCCAGATCTGCTGGCCGCTGCCGTTGAGGATGAAGTTGTCGGTTGGATCGGCGGAGCGCAGGGGCCGGGTGCTGATCTCCCCGTTCTCGAGGACCTCGACGTGCGTCAGGGTGATGTTTGTTCCGCTGGGGCCGCTGACGTTGACACGGACCCAGCCTGCAAAGTTCTGGCCAAGGTCCACCACTGTTTTGCCGGAGGGAGACTTGAAGATGTCCACGGGCTTGATCTTCTCGAGCCGTCGGACTGGGGGGCCGTCCGACGGTACGAGTTCTGCCGTCAGGGGCGGCAACTCTCCAACCCCTTGCCAGTGGCTATCGTTAAATGATGGCGTCGACCACCCTTCGAGCTCGGGCTCGAGTCTGGAATCGTACGTCTCGCCATCGTAGATCTGTGCGTCTGTGATGGGGCCGAAACTCGAGGACCAGGTCGCATCGGACGGCACCTCGATCTCCGTGCCGTCCTCTAACGACACTACGAGGAGGGACATGGGCCCAATCCTGTCGCCGTAGTAGTTCCTGTTCTTGCCCTGCATGAGACGGAATAGGCGTCCTGCATACCAGCCCTCCCCGACGACAATGCCAATGGCGTTTCTGCCATCGCGGACAAGTTCGGTAACGTCATATGTATCATAGACATGTCGATGCTTGTAGGATTGATAGCCCGGGGCCAGAACACGATCTCCGACACGCTCCCCGTTGATTTCCGCCTCGTAGACGCCCAGGGCCGTGACATACAGCCTGGCTCTCTGAACACGCCTAGAGTCTGCGCCAACATCAAAGGCCTTGCGGAAGTAGACGGGCCGTTTTGGCTTGTCCGCGTCTGCTTTCAGAAGAGAAGAGATCGGTACAGCCCCCTTCCAGTCTTCAGGCTGTAAAAGCCCGGTCTCGACGGAGACCCAGTCGGACCAGGGAGTCGAAGGCTGACCGTCTTGGCCGTGAGCCCGGGCACGGAGATGGGCATACTCTGTCGATTCAAGCGGATCTTCGGGCCACGGGACGTAGAGGGACTGAGAAGAGTTGAAGGAGTGGGTGTGTGGTTCGCCCTTGACTCCCCGTTTGACTTGGAGATCGTAGGCGCTCTGCTCCCAGTCGCTCACGACGCCGTCGAAGCGCCACGAGATGCGAGGACTGGGCTCGGCAATTCCCAAGGCATGGCGGTGGTGTTCAAATGAAACTTGAGAAATTGATATGGCCATTGTCCCAGGGTTCTGGTGATACACTACTTCCACCCTTTAAACCGACGATAGCATCCTAGTATTTATACTCATGTTCATCAATTCAGCCATCCGCCAGGCTCTATCCCCTCGCCACATCTTTATACCGAGACGACTTGTTCTTCACGGAAGCAACATCCAAGCTCGGCTCATGCGCGCGGGTTCTCCGCACGGCGAGCGATCATCCCCATGGGGTAGAGTAGCAGCGGGGTCGGCTTGCGTGCAAAAGATCTGGAGATGCCCGTTTCCTTTCGGGCCGACACGATGAAGATCACGCTACGTGACTAGGGCCGGAAGAGACCACATCGATCTTGATAGCTGTCTGCTCGGTGGAAAAGATCGCGAGGGCTCTGGTTCGGGATGTATTCGGCAGTTACGGTGCGCCTTGATCTGTGTTGAAGCATTTGGTTATCGGCTTATACGCGTATTGACACAACCCATGGGCCATAAATACGAGCCTGTCCTGTAACAATCACGAGTTATCATACCGAGGTTAAATCTCTAGTTTCTTTTCTTTGGATACTGTCCTTATTTAGCCGAGTCTTGCTAGGAGAATGGAGCTTCATCTGGGCTACTGTACAACCGTCACTGCAACCGCCATAGCAAATGAGCTCGTAGGAACACCGGACTTGTAATATTCATTAAAGCCCATTGTCTACACTAAACGGTGCAAGATCTCTTGGCCGTCAAGCCACCTCTCGACATTCTCCGCCGTCTCGGCATACCAGGTATTCATGATCCCCTCCTCGACATACCCCATGTGCGGCGTCAGCAGAACCCGACTTCGCCCTTTACTTCCCCAATCTGGCGATCTCCAGGGACTGTCCGCCGGCAGAGGCTCCGTCTCAAACACATCCAACGCGACTCCCTTGATCTTGCCTTTCACCGCGACACTGAGCAAAGCCTCCTCGTCAATCAGCGGCCCTCGCGATGTATTCACCAACAGGGCGCTCTTCTTCATGAGCCCCAGCTCAGGGGCACCAACGATCCCTTTCGACCGCTCACTAAGCACGTAGTGAAGACTCACGACGTCTGCCTGCTGGAACAGCTCCTCTTTGGTCACAGCTCTGAAAGTCCTGTCTCCGAACTCATCCTCCGTAGGCAGCCCAAGAGACGCTGCAGCACTGTCCGCCTTGCCCTGATCCAGGGTAGAGCTCCAGCATATGACCTTCATGCCAAACGCAAGAACGCCTATTCTCGCAACCGCTGCGCCGAGACGCCCCAGTCCGACAACACCGAGTGTTTTCCCAGACAGTCCAATCGCCATATCCGTCTGCCAACCCCCGGCCTTTATCGCCGCGTCGTCCGAGGCCAGGTTTCTCGCTAGCCCCAGGATCATGGCCCACGTATGATGAGTCGCGGGATGCATCCCGCCCTTTTTTATATCCCTGACCTTCTCCTTCGCCTTCACAGCACTGTCCGTCCTGCCGCGGCCCGGTGCAGCTGCAACAGTGATGCCGAGCTCCCTTGCAGCGGCGAGATCAAACGTCTCGAACTGCGTGCCGGTGCACAGCAGCAGCTTGAGATTTGGCAGCTCCCTCAGCAGCGATCCGGGGAATGGCGTGCGCTCGCGCATGGTTGAGATGGCGGTGAAGGGCTTCAACCTTTCGATGAGGGTCGCTCGATCTGAGGGTGTTTGTTGTAAATTAAAAGAGTCAAATGTCTCGATGCGCAGCTTTGACGGGGGGATGTGTTTGAAATGAGGCGGCGATATGGACAGATAGTCATCGAGGATGGCGAGGGATGGTGGTTTGGATTGGGTGTGCAGCCTATGGGACCAACTTAGGATCGGCTTGGCTCGAAATTTGGCTCTTAGAATCGACATGGTTGAGTTTGATAGTCTGTATTAACTTGGTGAGATCAATATTTGCGATAAAGTGTAGGAGAGGGTTGGCTCGATCTGATGTTATAAGTCCTTAAACCCGGCCCTGATATTGCATCCTCCCACGACTCGGAGGTTGTCGGTTTACGATATGTCCGTCCTTTACAGCAAGTCAACCCTTGTTCGAAATCAATACTCACGTCAGCACCTCGACGGATCTAGTCAAGACAGGCCATGAAAGAGCTTTAGTTCCTCAAAAGGAAATGTCGTTCCTTGTCCCGAGCCCCGTGTCGCACTGAGGCCAGCCGGCGCCGGGTCAACCCCACTATCCCGGATCTCCCGGCCGCCACCCGGGTTCGGCGTCAAAGGGAAAGGAGTCAGCTTCCCTCTGCCAGATCACTAAACCAGAGGCATAGGTGCATCAACTCTGGTTCTACTACGTCTCGATGCTTACTTTGTTTGTCCGCCCTGGCTCGCCGATAAACTAACTACTTCATGCTATAGGAATGTTGCTCTTGACCAGCGAGGAGACCAGCACACTGGAAATCACTCAACTCTCTTGCTTATATACTAGATAAAAGTCAAATAAACTTTCCATCCTGTCATTGATTGAAACCCCAATTGATCATCGCTGCCAACATTCAAGCTCTGACCTGGCACTCGTCCTGGGTGTCCAGGTGTAGGGTAGGTACAACGTGCTGACTAACCGAGCCCAAGCTTGTGTGGGTCCATGCTCTCGTACGTCATCGGGCTTGTCATTGTCATGCGCCACCATCCAAGCAGCGCGAATAGCTACAGCTCAGCAACACAGCACATCCTCGACAATTATCAGAGCTGCGCTGCCTCGGTGCTGTCCTTCACGATGCTGCCAGAAGACGATCACGATAGGTGCAACGCAACGGACGCCAGGAAAGCCATAACGCCCGACAACGACAAGAGCCTGCAGGTCCAGCTTGTATTGTCTCTGTTGATCGGCGGCTTCGCCTTCTTCACCTTTTGTGTACGTCCGGCCCTCTGTGTTTGCTCTCCTACGGGTCTCCTTCGTCGCCTTTGCCCCCTCGCGAACTGCGCTAAAGCTTCTTCAGTTTCTTCGCCCACGATGGCCAGCTCTCTACGCCGCCAGAAAACGTCGCCTCGACCACACCTTCAGCCTTCCATCGCTCTCCGACTCCGCCTTCGGATGGATCCCACAGCTGTATAAAGTCACCGAAGAGCAGATACTGGCATCGGCTGGTCTGGATGCCTTTGTGGTATGGTATATTCTCTCCCAGGAGGGGTAGCGCCGACACTGACGAGCCGTAGTTCTTGACCTTCTTCAAGATGTCGATCCGCCTCTTCTCCATCATGGCCTTCTTCGCGACGGTCGTGCTCCTGCCCATCAACCATCATTTCCGCCGAGACTTTGATTTGCCGTTTGGCCGTGCTAGAGGCCCCACAAACAACACGGCGACATTGCTGGATACCTTGGATGGGTCAAGCCAGGTACCGCTCGCCGATTCTGACTTCAGCCTGCTCAAGGGTAAGGGTGACGATGACCAGAGCTTCAAGAAGGGCTTTCTGTGGTCCTATGTTATATTCACGTACTTCTTCACCGTTTTGACGATATACTTCCTCAACTGGGAAACGTTTCGCATCATCCGGTTCCGCCAGCAATACCTCGGATCGCAATCTACAGTCACCGATAGGACCTTTCGTCTTACCGGGATACCGTCTGATTTGAGATCCGAACAGCAAATCAAAGACCTTATCGAGAAGCTGGATATCGGCACGGTTGACAAGGTTACAATGTGCCGCGACTGGAAGAAGCTTGATCAGCTCGTCGACCAGCGCGACGTAACGCTGAGAAGCCTCGAGACCGCTTGGGCGACATTCCTCAAGTACCAGCGCGAAAAGAATGGGGACAGGAACGCGCAGTTGCCTGGAAATCGGACGAGCTTGATTGACCACGGAGACCAGGAAGGTGACCAGGAGCCTGGCGAGAACGGTCACCTGCTCGAGGCGGACCAGAGGCAATGGACGTCTGATGATGACGGCCGACCTAAAGTCAACATCCGCTATGGCGCTTTTGGCATGCGCTCTCGCAACGTCGATGCGATTGACTACTACGAGGAGAGGCTCCGACGGCTGGACGCTAAGATCTTCGATGCCCGCAAGAAGACATACACGCCTACGGACATGGCAATCGTTACCATGGACTCGGTTGCCTCTTGTCAGATGGTCATCCAGGCACGCATCGACCCTCGACCTGGCAGGCTTCTGACCAAGCCAACACCGGCCCCCTCGGACCTTGTCTGGAAGAACACCTACTCTCGCCGTGGTATCCGTCGCCTCAAATCATGGGCCGTGACCCTGTTCATCACGTTTCTGACTCTCGTCTGGATCTTCCCAACCGTTTTCATAGCATCTTTGCTGAGCATCTGCACCATCAAGAAATTCGCCCCAGCATTTGGTAAGTGGCTACAGAACCACTCCATCATTCATTCTCTATTCCAGAACGGCCTCCCCGCCCTGATCGTCTCACTCCTGAACGTTGCTGTCCCCTACCTCTACGATTTTCTATCCAACCGCCAAGGGATGATCTCACAGGGCGACGTGGAACTCTCTGTCATTTCCAAGAACTACTTTTTCACATTCTTCAACACCTTCTTTGTCTTTGCCGTCTCCCGGACTGCCTTTGAGTTCTGGAGCGTCATGCGGAAATTCCTCGAGGACACCAGCCAGATCCCCCGCGTCATCGCCGGCAACGTGGAGCAGCTCTCCATCTTCTACATCTCATTCATCATGCTGCAGGGCATAGGCCTCATGCCCTTCAGGATTCTGGAGGCCGGAAGCGTCTTCCTCTACCCGATTCTCCGGATGCTGTCAAAGACTCCCCGGGACTTTGAAGAGCTGAAGCAGCCCCCTCCTTTCCAGTACGGGTTTTTCTTGCCCACGGCCTTGCTCGTGTTCAACCTGTGCATGATCTACAGCGTTCTGAGCCACGGGTTCGCCATCCTCATCACTGGCGTGATATACTTCAGCCTGGGCTACTTCACTTTCAAGTACATGGTGCTGTACGCCATGGACCAGCCTCAGCATGCCACGGGAGGTGCGTGGCGCATAATCTGCTACCGCATCATCATCGGACTGGTTGTCTTTGAGGTTGTAATGGTTGGCCAGATCGCGTCGCAGAAGGCATTCTTCCAGTCTGTCGCCGTTCTGCCCCTGGTGCCGTTTACAATCTGGTACAGCTACTACATCAAGCAGCGATTCGAGCCCTTGACCAGGTACATTGCGCTTCGCGCCATTGGACCAAATAGGGATCCGGACGACTCTGCTGCCATGGATGATGCCGTTGAGGACGAAGATGGCCCCCGCCCGTCGCAGGCCATCTTGCGCCGAGGAAGCACCCTCGACGAATTCAAGGAGAAGGGCTTGTCCTTTGTCAACCCCAGCCTTGTAGTTCCGTAAGTCTACTCGGGAGATGTTTCAAGTTACTAGACGCTTACTCCTTCCACAGGTTACACCAGCCATGGATCTACAAAGACCCGCCGCCGCCGTTGCAGGAAACTGACACAGAAGGAACCGAGGAGCATCCCCTGATCCTCGCGGGCGTCGACAGTAGTCTAGGTATAGGAGAAGATAATGTTTGGAGAGACAATGGGGAACGAAATGTTTAATGGGTGCCTAGTTGAATGGGACTTGTTTTTGCGGCGCTGGCCTAAGGTTCAGGAAGGAGTTATGCGAACATTGTTAGACAGTAGCTTTAATATGATCCACTTGAGCAATGAGAGTGGTGAGTCAAAAGGGAACCTCGGGTTATATGTTGCTGTTTGAGTTGACGATGTAGGACAGGTTCGGAGTATATCCCTTTCCGAGTAGAGAAGAAACACTACGTTCGACGGTCCTGCAGTTCCCCATCTGCACCGTGACTGCTCTTTGTAGAATCCCCGTTCTCCTAATCCACTCCTCTTTCCACTGCGATAATGTCGCTCTTCTTCTCTACCTCCTACAAAAGTATACCCTAGGATCTTCTCACAGCCTCCACCACGGAGGCTGGACTCAAAACGTCCTCGCAAATCCTCCTCTCACGAGGCGTTGCTGGAACTCGTCCGACGAGGTTGATAGGACGGCCGCGGCACAGCGGGCAGCAGTCGGACGGAACGATGACGATCGCAGCCTTGGTCTTTGATGGCATAGGGCCCATCAATGTCGGGCCAGCAAGCGCCGCAAATGTACTGAGACTTCCCGGGGACGAGTATGGCGTCCTCTCCCCCGATGGTCAGTAGCATCCCTGCTGCAGGAGGCGTACATAGGGGCTGACAGGGGAGCAAGCAGACCGCCCACACTCAACGAGATTGCCCAATGAGATTGTCCAGCAGATCTACTCTCTTCTTGCACCAGAAGACTACGACGCCGCTCGCTATACGTGCCGCTCTTGGTTCCTTGCCAGCCTCGAGCACTCCCTCCTCGTCAAGATCCTCAAGCGAGGGGGCTGGTGGAGCAGCCTGCAGCAGATTTTCAACCCCCTGAGCGTGACGCGACTCGTCAACATCAATCAGGAGAGGATTATGAGCAAATGGATCTCAAGGGAGTGCGATCTGTCCAGCCTGAAAAGGAGCGCTTTCAAACAGGTTGGCCTCACAGACTTCAGCGGCCTGGTCCCAGGTTCCACCGCTGGCGGACTACATGGGACCCTCGTCTTCACGATGAGCCTCTGCGGGCGGTTCCTGATGGTGACTCACGGACGAAGCCTGTATGTCTACGAGTTGAACCATGTTTGCTTCAACCGCCGCTCGAGCTGGTCCGTCCCGTTGCGACCGCACGAACACCGACCTTTGGGCCTGATACGACCGATAGCCACGATTGTCTGCCCGCGGCGTGTCATATCTTGCAGCATGGACACCTCAGCAGGCCGATACGCCGTGGCCCTGCTCATGGAGGGTCGCATGGGTATGGTGTGTGATATAACGGCTGAAGGAATGGGAGCGTGGAATCAGACACGGCCGAATCGCCCAAGCGAGGAATCCGGGCCAAACACGCCAAACTTGTTCAGCCGCATCCCGCCGATATGTGTTTGCCGGGAGACCCCCGTATCCCGCGCGCCCTCCCTCGAAGAAGGTCCGCGATCGGTTTACACAAGCGTCTGCCACCCTGACGATCCACCGCGCTCGGTCGCCATCTGTCCTCATCGCAGCTGCGTGGCGTTTGGGTCCACGGCTGGTATTGAGCTGCATTAGGTTGACGCTCTCACGAACCATGACCTCAGCCGATGGTTCCCTCTGTCCTCCCCAAGCGACTTTCTCTACTTCCTCCCGGCTCGGAGCGGTTTAGAGACGGGAAAGAAGCTTCGGCTCATCAGTTCTACCGCGGCGCTCGGTAATCTGCTCGGCCCAGTCGGGAACATCTTTCGAGGCTTCGAGACCAATGCCTCGTGGGCTGGAAGTAGCCCGGGTGTAACGGTGATGGAACCGGGAGGTGGGGACGTCATCGTTCATGACATCCACTCCGTGGCTGATCTGCCATCCCAGCGTCCCTTTGCGCAAGCACGCGATGTGCCTGAACAACAACGCAGAAGCAGCCTGGGCAGAATTTCTGCCAGCAACGCAGATCACCACAGAGCTGTCCCCCTGAGCGACGGGCATCACATCTTGTTTACGGATCCCAAGACAGGGAATCTTTGCTTGGGCACTGATGCCCCGGTAGGGTCTCTGAATCGCTTAATTCGCAAGGTATGGTTTCGACCTCCAGCCAATGCGTCGTCGCCGTTGCCCGTGCTGTACACAGCAGGAGCAGACACAAGACATGGGGTCCGTGTTATAGCAACATTTTCAGTCAGCAGTGGGGATGCCATGCAGCTTAACTCTGATGAGGCTACGGGCAACAGTTCAGACCCACCGAGCACCGCCGTCGACGCCGACAAGCAGATGATTGTCTTTTACACCATCCCACCGGACATGTTCTTTGTCATCTCTCGAGGCCGATCGCTTCACTCTTCGACAAGGACAGCCGAGGATATGGAAATGGACGGCTTATCGGGATGGGTGGACTGGCGGCCCGAGGGGAGCTACCGTGACATGGACTTCTCCGACGACCCCTTCTCAGAGGGCACGACATACCCACTCGAGATTCGAGGCCAGCCTGTCGCAATCTGTAGCAACCTGGTGGAGCTTGCCCTAGATTCGGGACCAGACATGGTCCTCTGGGCGTTCAGTGCACAGGGATGGGCCCGGACGTGGGCCATGCATGCCGGACGGGAAGACGCGTTCAACCACACGGTAGTCCAGCAGGATGGGAGTCTGAGACAGGTTGATCTTGATGGTGACTATGCCATGGCGGAAGTGGGGGCAGCGGCTGGCGTGTCGGCCACGGATGCGAGAGGCTCTCAGGCCTTTGAGGCTTCAGGAACGAGGTATGCGGGCACATTTTCTCCTTGGATGAACCCATCCGTGGAACGATACCGCAGGTTGATTTCCGGGTTGCAAGGTGAGGGATTGGGTGGCACGGTGAGCGTGGATCTGGTGGAGGAGGTGAATGGCATCGCGAGAATGGACGTGGAACTGCGTTGATGATAGATGACAGGTGAGACGAAAGGGGTGTTGGGAACAGAGATTGCATTATCAATTAATAGCATCGGTATTCAACAGGGTGTATCCCAAGCAGTATAACCGGGGTTATTACCGAAGATTGGGCAGCCCCTTGTGACGCCGATGACGATTAGTTCATGTAGGTTCTGGTCTAGCGTGGAAAGGGTGGAAGCTGAATTTTGTTCCGATTCCGGCACGGCCGAGACCCGCATCGGCGGCGTCGGCTCCGAAGTGGGTCTCCTAGTCTCCGTGACTTGTAGCCGGACTAACGGGCCAAGACGGAAGGGTATCTGGGGCCGTTCGGCGAGGGCTTGGCGACTCAGACAGAAGAAAAAGGCAGTAAAAAAAGGACAGCAGATTCCAAGCCAGGAGATTGGGAGATCGAAATAGGATCGTGTGTCTGGATCTGAGACGCTCGCAACCAGCTCCCCTTGCAGGAAAGGGAAAAAAAAAAAAGAATTTCGTCACTTTGATTTAAATGGGTCTAGACAAGAGTTTGGAATACCGAATTATCTCCAGTCGGCGATCCAACCAACAGTATGCTTCAAACACGTCCGTGTAAAACCCTGAGGCGCTACTAAAAGTAGAGAAGACGAAAAATTATTACCGGCCTGGTCCTAGCATCCCTGGCGCCACTCGGTTGGAGCCGCAAGCTGCAGCATCCAGTTGGCAGCACATAGGTTCGCAGCCGCATTCTTGTCGCCTTGTGGGGACTGTGATAACTGCGCCGGCTTTCGGACAGTGGTTGTATCCTCGGGATGAGTTGGGATATGGATAATCTGGTTGGGTGTGTTCTGAGGGAGCCTAGGGGGAGAGTATAAAGGGCTGGCCCCCCGGTGGAAGTCTAGGAAGAGTTGGATGAGCAGCGTGACATTGTATCCTCCTTCTTTGATACCTTTTAGTTCAACAGTGGTGTCCTCCTTGATAATACCATTGAGGCTTTCTTTACTCTCATTCTCCATACGCTACTATGGAATCCCAATCAAATACTTCGTCAACAACCCTCCCCGGCGACTCCAGCCGGGAAGAGGACGACCTCCCCAGGACCTTTGCCCCCATAAACACCCACACGAGCGCCATCTCGCGCATCCGCCGCTCCCTCTCCAACCCCCGCTCGCCCGACCTCTCGCAGAAGGAGTCCCGCGACCCAAACCTGGACATCGACCTGCCCTACCGCACGCTCAGCGCCCAGGCCAACCTGGACGAGTACCGCGTCGAGGTCCCCGGCGGAGCCATCCCGGGTCCTGTTGAGCCCGAGTCCGTGGCCCGCAAGTCCGGGCAGAATAATGGCGAGAGGAGGTACAAGCTCGTCACCTTCACCCCCGGGGACCCAGAGAACCCCAAGAACTGGAGCAAGGCGTACAAGTGGTGGTGCACCATGTGCGTGGCACTGACGTGCTTCGTCGTCGCGTTCGCGTCGTCGGTCATCACGGCGGATATCAAGGGTGTGGTGGACGATCTGGACGTGAGCAACGAGCTGGCGCTCGTGAGCATCTCCATCTTTGTGGTTGGGTTTGGCGTTGGGCCCATGATCTTTGCGCCGCTGTCTGAGATTTATGGACGGAGAATCATCTAGTGAGTTACTCCTGAATTCAGTGATTTGACGATGGTATTGACTGACCTTTTAGTGGATCGACGCTTCTTATTGCAGTCATCTTCATCATCCCCTGTGCTGTTGCAGAGAACATCGAGACTCTGCTTGTCTGCCGTGCCATCGACGGCATCGCCTTTTCCGCGCCCATGACTCTTGTCGGTGGAACCCTAGCCGATCTCTGGAGGAACGAGGAGCGTGGTGTCCCCATGGCTGCCTTTTCCGCCGCCCCCTTTATCGGACCGGCCAGTAAGTGAATCCCACATTCCCAGATTCTGATCAGAAACACTGACTTCCTCCCCAGTCGGCCCCCTCGTAGGAGGCTTCCTCTCCGACGCCGCCGGCTGGCGCTGGCTCTACTGGATCCAGCTCATCCTCGCCGGCGTCGTCTGGGTCCTCATCACCTTCACCGTCCCCGAGACATACACGCCCACCATCCTGGCCCGCCGCGCCCGCAAGCTCCGCGAGTCCACCGGCGAGCCCGACCATGTCACCGAGCAGGAGCTCGACATGCGGCCGCTGTCTGAGCGCCTGCGCATCTTCCTCATCCGGCCCTTCCAGCTGCTGTTTGGCGAGCTCATCGTCTTCCTCATCTCGCTGTACATGAGCGTGCTGTACGGCCTGCTGTACATGTTCTTCGTGGCGTTCCCCATCATCTACCAGAAGGGCAAGGGGTACTCTGCGGGGAAGACGGGCCTGATGTTCATCCCCGTTGCGGTGGGCGTGGTGCTCTCGGCGCTGTGCTCCCCGCTCGTCAACAAGCACTACCTCACTCTCGTGGCCAAGCACAACGGACACCCGCCTGCGGAGGTGCGACTCATCCCCATGATGGCCTCGTGCTGGTTCATCCCCGTGGGGCTCTTCATCTTCGCGTGGACTTCCTACGCCGAACTCTCGTGGGCGGGGCCAGCCATGGGCGGGTTCCCCGTCGGCTTCGGCTTCATCTTCCTGTACAACTCGGCCAACAACTACCTCGTCGACTCGTACCAGCACCAGGCGGCCTCGGCGCTCGCGGCCAAGACCTGCATCCGCAGTTTCTGGGGCGCGGCCGTCGTGCTCTTCACGGAGCAGATGTACGAGCGGCTCAACGACCGGTGGGCGTCGACGCTGCTGGCGTTTATCAGTCTTGCCTGCTGCGCCATCCCGTTCCTGTTCTGGAAGTACGGCGCCAAGATCCGCGAGCGCAGCAAGTACGCCTATGCTGGCGATGAGGACGAGGTTGACGACATTGAGAAGGCCAAGGGGAGGGGCATCACGCCTGGGGGGGCGCTGGTGAGGGATGATGAGAATGACGAGGACTTGAGACGGGCGAGGAGTTACGTGAGCAACCCTTAGCTGCAACGCCTCATCTTACATGGATACTTGAAAACAATAAACATGGACTCTGGATGGTGATGGACATACAGGACGGTAATGGAGGTAGATGGGATTTGCATCCGGAATATGCACGGAGAACCATTTGAGCGACATAGACACTTGCATAATACCCTCGAATTTAAATAGACAATGAAAAGAAAACATGTAAATGCCTCCCTGATCCCGATCTAATAGCATATCCAAGAAAGACAGCAACAGCCCGCCGACCATTTGCAGCAAGCCACCCGGTATCTATAATCCTTTGTCGTCGTATTGATCGTAAAAAGCAAAGAAAAAGAAAAACAAAAGACAGGGAAATCACATGTCCAATCCCAGCTCTGTGGTTGCCAGGGGATAAAGGAGGTGTTCATGCAGCCAGCAATGCTCGGCAACACGCAACCAGATCCGTTGATGATTTCAAGCTCCAAGGGTGGCATTCGGCATCAGTGGCGAGGGCCCACTTGGCAGATTGGCATGGCAGCAGGGATCTGCTGTTCTCCTTATTTAGTTCCCGGGAGTGTGGTGTGATAGAAAGTCCATCACCAGTGGATACCTTCAGATACGACGACAACTGACTTAAATGGCCCGCACAGGAAGAGAGTCGCGGCGGCGCATCTTGAGGTCCTTGGTCAGAGAGTTTTTGCTCGTCTTGTGGGCGATCCAGTCCTCAAGGTTGTTGAGCGTGCACTCGGCAATCTCGGTGATGGCCTCCTCGGTGAAGAAGGCCTGGTGGCCGCAGACGACCACGTTGGGGAAGGTCATGAGGCGCATCAGCTTGTCGTCCTGGATGATGTGCGACGAGTGGTCGTTGTAGAAGATCTCGCCCTCGGCCTCGTACACGTCGAGCGCCAGCCCGCCGATCTGGTTCGTCTTGAGCGACTGGATGACGGCCTCGGTGTCGAGCAAGCCTCCACGGGAGGTGTTGACCAGCATGGCCCCCGGCTTCATCAGCGCCAGCGTGTCGGCGTTGATGATGTGCCGCGTCTGCTCCATCAGCGGGCAGTGCAGAGACACAATGTCACACTCGGGCAGCAGCTCCTCCAGCTCCCTGTACTCGCCGTACTCCTCAAACGCCGGCGAGGGGAACGGGTCGTAGGCGAGGAGCCTGCACCCGAAGCCCGTCATGATGCGGGCCGTGGACAGGCCGATCTTGCCGACGCCCACGATGCCCACCGTCTTGCCGTGCAGCGTCTTGCCCAGCAGGCCGTCGAGCGCAAAGTTGCCCTCGCGCACGCGGTTGTAGGCGCGGTGCGTCTTGCGGTTGAGCGTCTGGATCAGCGCGACGGCGAACTCGGCCACGGCCTCGGGCGAGTACGAGGGCACGTTGGCCACCATGATGCGGTGCCGCTGGGCGGCGTCGAGGTCGACGTTGTTGAAGCCCGCGCACCGCAGCAGGATGGCCTTGACGCCCAGCTCGGCCAGCGCCGAGATGATGTTGCTGTTGACCGTGTCGTTGACAAAGACGCAGATGGCGTCGGCGCCCTCGACCAGCTGGACCGTGTCCTGGTTGAGGGCGAACTCGTGGAAGACGAGGTCGATGCCCGACGAGGCGTGCTTGGCGGCCAGCACCTCGGACAGGTACTTTTTGTCGTAGGGCTTGGTGCTGAAGACGGAGACCTTGACCATGGTGGATATTCAATGGGTGACAAGTAAATGGGTGATGATGAGTAAAAGTGATGTTGAGTAAATGGGTGATAGTGAGTCAAGGGTATAAAAACCGTGATTGTGACGTTGTGTTGACAGCTTTCTTGCGGGGTTGAAGCCTTGGAAGCTCTTCTCGGCGTTCTCCACAATGAGATATATCTTTTATTTTCTCTGGGCTGTCTTGCAAACCTACACTTGCCAGCGACGCATGCGGAATAAATACCTCTAGAGTAAACCCCTGGAACGTGAACTGATCTCTCAGACAACACAGTCATAAAAAAAAAGGAGGGAAGAAGCGCCACCCGGAAACAAGGCCAACAAAGCCTATCGAGATACGACCAAAAATGATACCGGTAACTGGCTGGTAGGTGAACAGGGCAAACGAGAGGCGGCGTGGTCAGCATGTGCTTCGAGGATCAGGCCATGCAATATCCAAGCTTTGACGCCAAGCAAGTGCGTGCGTTTAAAGGAGGCGGCGGGAGGGGCTGACGACTTTTGTGTCGCGGCCCAACGTATGACGAATTTGTTGCCATTTGTTTCAAAGGGAATAAATGCAGTGAAAATAAACAGCTTTTAAGCATATCTCCAGAGACCGAGTCTGTTTGGCGGGCCTATCTTGAGTGGGGACTCTGGGTCTCTGGTCCCTCTGGATAACCTCTGTACTTTACAGATTCAACCACCACAGCTTGCGATAACACAATCCATCATCGGGCCTACTGCACAAGGCCAAAACAAAGTTGACTCATCCCCCCTGCACCCGTTCGGCACCGGGGCCCTGGACGCCGAAACGGATGGGTTCGTCTCTGGCCAAATCGGCCGATATGCAAGGCACGCAGAGCCTCACTCGAGATTATCCCGTGATGCATGGGCCGACTCCCAGAATCGGCAGTTTTTTATCTTGCCTTTATTTATCTGTCTATCTGGGAAGCGAGATGCATCATGGATCCCGGATTTCCCGGGATGCACCCCGACAAGGGTTTTTCGGTTGGCTACCGCCAAGATCTACAGAGGAACCACAACCCCTGGGCTTTTTTGTCGGGAGATATTTTCTGGTGGCTTCATGGGTTTGTTCAAGAAGGCGAGACTGGACGGGCGTTTGTATCAACGGACCGGTTATGAATAATGCAAGATGCTGCGGTTTGTGTCCTTGCATGTCAAAGAGTGATGAAAGATAACACCGGAGGTACGAGATACATTCATAAGGACTTGGGTACGCCATGAGGAGAAAACACTTGGATGTTCATTCTAATTTAAAGATATCTTTTAATTTATTGGATAATACCCACGCGAATTAGGAGATACTGAGGATAGTGCTAAGGTGCAGGCGGTTTTGTTCCACCACCGGCAACTGTCAATATGCATTTGGACGGGCAGATAACAGAGCAGGTAGTGGTCGTTCTACAAGGTGTTGCCCAAGATGACCTGCTTCCCCATTCCCGGCACTGGCTTCGCAGTGCTGCCACGTGCATCCAGCAGCCTCCTCTTGTTTTCAAAATAAAAACCTCGTCACTTTGAACATTTACCGTCCCCAATATCATCAAAGAACTCAAAACCCTCTTTCCACCATTACCCAAGGCCCGACCCCCGGCTATCATTCGCCATGACGCAGCTAACCATCCTCCCCGAGACCAAGCCCCCCAAGCATCGCAATCTGTCCACGGCTGACTGGCATACCATTCCCGAGGTCGAGACAAAGCCGAGCCATGGGGTACGAGTCCAGCTATCTTCGTGCACAAGAGCCAAGGCATCCTTCTAACCAGTTCTCCTCAGGGAACATCCGGTAACTTGATGGCCAACGCTGCCATCGAACAAGATCACCAGGAAAAGATGCATCTCCAAAGCAAGGACACCAACGTTGCCAAAGAAGACGCCCCAGACATCAAGGACAAAGACATCCCCTGCAAGAAGCTCGAGCGGCAGGCCCTCACGGACGCGTACGCAGTCCTCATGGACGATCTGAACCAGATGCAAAACAACCGCAAGCTCGTCATTGAGAGCGCTCTTCGAGATATGAGCCCCGAGGCCAGGAAGGCTTGGCACGACCAGGTGATGGAGGAGAACCGTGAGCTGATGGACAGGTTCAAGGTCCTGAGGGAGAAGCAGGACGACGTGGCGGAGCGGGAGGCCAAGGAGAGAAAGAAGGCGGCTGCGATGTCTTCCTTGAAGAAAATCATTGCCAAGGATCCTTTTGTGAGTTTGCGTCCTCCAGAGTGACGTATACCTGTTCAGAAACTAATCAACGGGGTTTACCAGCTCAACTCTCCTGACGAACATGAGTCTGTCGACTCGGTCGCTGGCCCCGAGTGCGACGCAGATTCCACCACTTCGGACTCGTTCTGCAAGGTCTCGTCCGAGATGGGGAGTGTCCACTCTGGCTTTGAGATCATGCACTTCCCCCATGACGACACCGAGGCCAAGGACGACTTTTGAAGGGCAGCGGTGAGGGATATGGTGACTTGGAGCATATGGACGGCATCAGTGTCCGCGGACTAGAAAGAAGGCAATGGAAGTCAATGGACGAGGACATGTAGTGGACCATCAATGACTTGCCTCCCCCACTTAATCTAATTCCCTCTGCCGTGATATCAGCCTTATCACCATGTCCACAATCGACGGATCCGCGGTGGAGACCTCCGTCCGGCCAGGGGTGCCCATCGCCGACATTCTGCGGGGCCGCGGAGATGGACATCGGGATCGGATCTCCTCCAAAGCCACAGCCCCTGCTCAGCCAAGGAATCATCAAGTCTAGAACACAAACAGACGAAACAGGAATCTCGGAATTACTCATGGGATTTGAATCTCCACGGGGGAATATTCAACATCTATCGGGTTACCTCTACCGTGTATAAGTCCCCCTAATAGTGTAGTCCTTCTTCGGCCCCTTGACAGTGTACTCAATCTCCCACTCCCTCAGGTTCACCGCCTGGAACGCAAAGTTATACTTGACGTCGTAGTAGTCGTCAATACACAGGTGGCCCGCCTTGGCCGCCCACCCCTTGTCCGTCGCGGCCTCAAACTCAACCTCGTGGAACAGATAGTCCGCGCGCTTCAGGTCCTCCGGCTTGGCGAACCACACGCTCAGCACGTCCCTCAGCTCGTCGTACCGCCACACGTACCGCCGCGACGCCTTGAACCCGAACCCTTGCTCCGTCTTGAACTCGCCCTCCTCGATGTACAGGTACTCCATGCCCAGCTCGTCCGTCTCTGCGGACTCTGTTGACGGGTCAGCCGCGCACCGGAGCCCGTCGCTCGTCTTCTCCCGCAGGAGGAACTGCGCCGTGCCGCTAAAGTGGCCGCTCGGGTGCGTGGGGAGCTTGCTCTTCAGGTCGCGCTCGAGCTTCCACGTGCCGAGCAGGCTGCGGAACACCGCGTGAGCGACGAACCTCGACGTCGTGAGGCCGTCAGTCGCGACTTTGTGTGTCTGCTGGAGGGATTTGGCGGCGGCTTCCTTCGAGTCCTGGTCGTCGTTGGGAGCTGGGAGCCTCGCTGGCGTGAGCATATCCAGGGGCTTGTCGTTGTGCGGCAGGTCAGGAACCGGCGGCGTCAGGGGCGGTTGAATATCCATGGAGAGCGCTTCGGCAAACTCGTTTATGAGGTAGATGTAGTCTCCCATGGGAAATTGGGACACCCGCGGGTCATCCCTCAAGTCGAGCGTCCTCTGGATGGAGACATCATCTCGAAGCTTGCCCTGGAAAGCCTGGGAGGAACGGCCCGGGGTGACATTGTCCGACCACAGCGCCGTCACAAACCGGGCCTGCATCTGCATGATCCCCCAGTAAGGAGATCGATAGAACCCGACGAATCCCAGGCCCGGAACATCAGGGTGATGCGTGCCGTGGAAAGCCAGGGCTACGGGCTGATCGACCTGCTTGGGCGAATGTTGAAGGGTCTTCAGCACATCTTCCGGGAGGAAGCTTATGCACGGCGACGGGTCGAACCCCGTCGCGACAACCACAGCCGCGACGTCCTCGACCTTTGAGCCATCGGACAGCGTTGCCGTAGAGCCCTCGAGGCCCTCCACTTTGCCCTTGGACAGTGCGATGAGCCCAGACCGGACAAAGTCGGTGTACCATTCGCTGACGGCGAGATACGGCTGCTCGGCGTCGTTGGTCTCATCAATCCTGAGGAGGGGAGAGAACTCGGACTGATCGGTGCCAACGACATTCTTGTAAATGCCGTGGACTGCCTTGGCCGTCTCCTCGGGGATGTGCCCCTGGGTGTTGACGAGAGGCTTCGGACGGTTATTCAGGTTGTATGATCCAAAATCGAGGGGCAGGAAGGGAGCAGCTGGGCTAGTAGGCTTTGTATCAAGTTAGTGGTTAAACTAGGAAGTGTGCCGACGTTTACCTACCTTGGGACTTGTATAAAGAGGAAACACCCAGATGGGGCGCTGAATGATGTGGTGGATGCTGTACTTTTCGACGTCGGCAACCCTGGATGCGTTTGGAGAGTTGATCTCCGACGAGAGATGCGATGCGATAGTCCCTGCAATCTCAACACCAGACATCTGGCCCCCTACAATGAGAATCTTGCCCCCGCCAGCACGCCCCTTGCCGAGCAGCTTCTCCAGATCCCTGTAGTGACTGCTGTGGATGATTGGGATGTCGGACCCCTTCGAGAGACTTTCGG
The DNA here is from genome assembly GCA_033030565.1 of Fusarium nematophilum. NCBI lineage: Eukaryota > Fungi > Ascomycota > Sordariomycetes > Hypocreales > Nectriaceae > Fusarium > Fusarium nematophilum. Next base: position 55,092 of record JAVIXY010000072.1, read on the forward strand.
GGATGATGGGTTTTCCAAAGAACCCCGAAGCCACAAGAAGATAGTCAAAGGTCTTGGTCTCGGATCCAACGGTAACGCTCCAGCCGTCGGTGGAACCCCCCGGGCGCTCGGCTCGCTCAACTCGCTTCCCAAGCCTGAGTTCAAAGTCGGGATGATTCGTCAGAAACCGCTCGACATATCTCTCAAGATAACTTCCAATCATCCACCCCTGCGGGAGCTGAGGGTCGGCGTCGTCCCAGGCGAGCTCGCTGAACTGCACGGTGTGTCTGCTCTGGTTTGCCCACATCAGGGGATGGACCTGTCGGCTGACGTCGTCCTTTGACGTGGGCCAGAGTCCTCCTATGCGCTCTTGCGCGTCAAACACAGTGACTTTGAACTCCCCAGGGGCAGTGTTGTGCAGCAGCGTCTTGGCCGCCACAAGTCCCGAGGGACCGGCACCTATTGATGTGAGCGAGGGTTTTCCAGCGTGTGTAAAGAACGACTCACCGACAATGCAAACAGTCTTTGCCATGTTTGTCGCTCGAGTCAAGTACTTGATCAGTGTCATATACACGCTCCGGCAATGCGTCACAATCCCTGCTCGGGATGCTCAGGGTTGAGCGATTTGACGGATGAAGCCAGGCCGTGCGGCTCACAAACAGATTTAGTCCAAAGCAACTCTGAATTGAGAGCAACCCGAGCTTCCAGCTCCAAAACACGCCAGCTCCAGGCAATAGCCGACACCCTTCACACAGAGGCAAGGGCTCAGTTGGTATACAAGCAAGCAGTGGGCAGAGAAGCGGAACCCCGTAAACGGCTTAGTCGATGGGGGCTCCGCAACTCCCGAGATCTTCAACAAAAACCTGGCTTACCTAAGCGCTTGCCGTCAACAAAGCGTGGAGGGCTTCAGGGTGGCATCTCTGAAACAGCTATGTGAAAGTTGTCAATCAAGAGTAGTTCCATTCTTTGTCATTGAGCTTGTTCGAATATTATGGGTGAGTTGTAGTGTGGTGAATCTGCGCTTGTCACTCATTCTTTCACTCCCTGAGGGTTGTTGATCTTGGCGTGTGGGAACAGCACAGAGCAAAGGAGCCGCAATTGATACTCTGAGAACGAGCAGTGGAAAACCCTTGTAATGACAATATTCGGTGTAGCTTCGTGCTTGGAGATTCTCTACCCAGCTCAATATTAGGCTTGATATCCGTATTTCAACAAGACCTTTCGAATCCCCTAGTCCAATGCCATCGGCACTAGCACGCTCAGCTTACACCAAACAACCTTGATGTACTCTCGGTCCGTCCCCCGAAACCTAAACCAGGATTAAAATATTCCCTCCAAAATGCCCTCCCGTCTTCTTGCTTCACAATATCTACCCCAAGGCCATCATGCCATGATCCATCAAGATTAGAAATCCGAAGCCCCGCTTTGCTACGAATGTCGTCATCCCCACTTACGTGATTAGCCAATGCTCAGCGCCCCTTCACCTGATCATGAAGCTTAATAAAATCTCGAGCTCATCTACAATCTCGTTTTCATGACTTGATATAACCAAACTCAGTGATTACTTACACAGTTTCCTTGTAAAAGAATCTCATTGACCCTCCCAATCTACCCTCACATATTCAACTCATCCAAACACAATGGCCCACCACGTCCTCATCCTCGGCGGCCACGGCAAAGTCGCCCAGCACCTCACCCCCCTCCTCCTCAAGCGCTCCTGGACCGTCACCAGCGTCATCCGCACCGCCGAGCAGGTCCCCACCATCGAGCAGCTCGGCGCCGGCCTCCCCGGCAAGCTCAACGTCCGCGTCGACAGCATCGAGGATGTCTCGTCCCAGGACAAGGCCCTCAGCATCCTGAACGAGGTCAAGCCCGACTACATTGCCTGGAGCGCCGGTATGTCAAAGACAAAATGCTTTCCCTCCCCGTGTGAGATAGAGTGCTGACGACTTGCAGGCGCCGGTGGTAAGGGCGGTGCTGACAGGGTATGAGCAAACTCTACAATCCCCAGAGCTCATGCGGGTGCTCACGCTAATTCGCCTCCCAGACATTCAAGATTGATCGCGATGCTGCCATTCACTTCATCAACGCCGCAGCCACCATCCCCTCCATCACCCGCTTTCTCCTGGTCTCCTACCTAGCCTCCCGCCGCAATGGTGCCGCCTGGTGGCCTGCTGGCGAGTGGGATGAGTATCACCAGACTGTCAACCACGGCGTCCTCGCAAACTACTACAAGGCCAAGATCGAGGCAGACGAGGTTCTCTACCGGGTCTCCAAGAAGAGCCCCACTCTCGTAGGCATCAACCTGCGTCCTGGGGCCCTTACTACCAACCCTGCGGGCAAGGTCGAGCTCGGCAAGACAGCCCATCTCAAGTCAGAGAGTGGCATTAGCCGTGAGGCTGTTGCTCAGGTCGCCTCTGCCCTCCTCGCTGCCGATGGGGTCAAGAATAGCTGGCTGGACCTTCTTGATGGCGACGAAGAGATCCCAGCCGCTGTGGAGAGAGTGGTGCGCGAGGGCGTGGATGCCGCCGAGGGCGAGGAGATCTACAATGCTTAGACAGGTGTTTCACCGGCATCTACTTTGCTGGTAAACGACCATAATCACGACCCCGTTATGAACTAAGCTCTCGCGAGAACCTCAATATTAAAACAATAATACAGGCAACTCATTTGTTGCTAGGATGCGCTAGAAATTCCCCCGCCGACAGTGACTGAGGGTTACAGCTCGAACTGCATATGTGATGTTTCATCGCCAATATTGCCCTTCGAATACAAATCTTCCTCAAATGCTGTGGCCACAATTTCCTTTCACTCTCCGTCCGAACTTTCGTCACGTCCGTTTGTGCTGATGCGCGGTTGTCCAGCCCGCTCAAAAGTGTCGCGTTGGTCGCCTTTGAAAAAGCCGAGACGGCTGTCCAGGCGAATGATCCCCGCATTCTCCTCGCGTTGCCCAAACCACTTGGTTTTGGCCGACCTCACCTCCTCACGAAACGTCTTCCAGCTCGTGGTGAAGTAGATGATGGCGTTCCAAACGCCCTGGAGGGGGAGCACGCAGCCGCTGGCGACGCTCAAGCCAAAGCTGATCCTGTCGTCATGAGTGAGGCTGTAGAGCCTGTTGATGGAACTCGGAATCCATGTGATCAGGACTGCAAACCCAAAGATGAAACTGGTGCGCAAGTACGCCATCTTGACAGGGTCGAGGCGCTTGAGTTTCAGCGAGGCATTCGACTTGACGGCTCGGAGGCGAGTAATCACGGTCGGGTGCGGGTGAGGCGTGCTGTCGGAAGAGCAGACAGTCTCAAATCTCTGGCCTCTGTGGGGGCTGCTCCCTTCGTATTGTTCATACGCTGCCGGCAGAGCCCAAGACCGAGCTCGACTGGGGCTGATTCCGGGATGGACAGCAGCTGGTACTGTTGGTTCGTTTTGGCCCTTCCGTCTGGAGACATCGGACGTGATCTCCACCTCTGTGACAGCAGTTCCATAGAACTCTTGACGTCCGGTTAGGTTCTGGGAGCAAGGATCAGTGTCTCCTCTGTCAGTGATGTTGGGTAGGGAGACTACCGCTTCCGAGGAACCTCTGTTCTCACTGCTCGAGTAAGGCATGTTCCCATTCTTTTCAGGATTCTCCCATTTGTCGACGGCCATATGCTTGAGCTGATTGCGATGGTGGAAAACATGGTAGCCCACCGCGATGTATATGACGATTGACAAAAGGATGCAAAACCAGATTGGGATGTAGTATGAGTAGAGGCGGACAAGGCTCCAATCTGTTCCAATCCAGCACCACAGCTTGAGCAGATCAGCTCCATTCTCAATGCATGGGCGAAAACAGGCCACTCACAGCAGCATCTCCGAATATCAGACCCTTAGGGTGGCCACGAATCGAGAGCAGGACGATCGCAGGTATCATGGGCCCGCCGAAGCAGATGACGCAGTACAGCCAGGCGTATTTCCGGAACGTTCGAGGATTTGCGTTGAAGAAAAAGACGAGAAACACATTGACCGCCATGGCAAAAGACCACCAAGGGTCGGACTGCATGAACCTGATGATCGCTTGTATCAGTGAACCGGTCGCACCGCTCGGGCTGGGCACAAGTTACCATTCAAAGATGAAAGCCTGGGCTTGACACAAGCCCGAGTCTTCCCCCAGCTGGAGTCCATCATACCCAATCATCGAGGCCACGCTGGCTCCCGCATTGGCGATGGAGGCGAAAAGAAGGAAGAGGTTGGGGGTGGTGCGAAGCTTCTTGAAGGCCCAGTAGGTCAGCACCACGAGGGTGATGGCCACCATGGAGCAGCCTGCGCCGACTCGCTCGATGGTGATGAGGACATCTATCTGCTCAGGCGATAGAGCTTGTCCCGGCTCCGGCCCCTTCATTTCGACAGTGGCTTGACTCCTTGATGAGAAGGGGGAGGTGGATGATGCTGGCCGCCACCAAGCGCAGGTGAGGATGATGAGAAGGAGGGGATTTGTGGAAGATCACAAGCTTCCGATTCGGCGAGAAATTTGAAATCAGTTGTTGCACGAAAGGGAAGGAGCCAAGGTGCAGCTACTGCGAATCGAGAGGGCAGTTGCGCCTGGCAGTGGCAGCTAACCGCCTCAAGTTGCGCTGCATTCAAGGCCTACAATGAATCACTCACGGTTTAAGGGCTCTAAATGATGATCAAGAATGCTATTTTCCGTGTTTGTTTGATCTGCCTAAATTCTTCAAACGCTCGTTGGAAGCGATACAATGCCTGGATGATATCACGATGGCTCTGCAAGGCGCATGCATAGGTACTTAGCAGCACCTGCTGTGGACATCATCAGACCGGTTTGAAGAGGGAAAAAACGAAACCCTTAAGCCTGATCCCGCCTCGTACTATCCAGATAGTAAACAGTTTTGCCTTTCAACGAACCAACCTATGTATAGCTGCTTCCATGAAACAGAGCATCTTGTAGAGAATCTAATCTAAACGAAGGCCAGGCACCACGGTTCACCAAACTATGGCCGACAAAACCCCGCAGCAAAACCTCAGCGCTTACATTCCTGAAATCCATCTCCGAATAAACACGTTTCAACGTCGAAGAAAGGATTAAACAGTGAGCCAAACGCACAGAAACAAACCGCTCGGCTGGACCAAGCCCGCCCTAGCTTGATCGATCGAGAGTTAGCGCTCTGAGCCCCGCTGCCTCGGCTTCACAATCCCGGACCGCGGTCTGCACAATTCCGTGTTGGAATCCATCTCGTCTCAATCTCAAAGCATTTAGAACCTGCCATCATCACTTGCTCCATCTCTTTGGTCGTAATAAATCAGCCGGCCATCGCGTTCCTGGATAATGCCAGTTCTCCGGTCCACACTAGGACTCAACTACCGAACCCACACCGCACTACCGAGACTCTCGATCCTCCTCCGGCCCCAACCTCCGGTCCCGCCCCGACACCGTATCGGACCTCCCACCACTACTCATCATCACCCCCTGTCAATCAGCCGCCCATTCTCGTCACAGCCCCCGTCCAACATGTCTTTCCCTCAAATCAACACCATGGTTGTCTGTCCAGCCCTCAACCTCCTCCCGGAGAATACACCACCAGACCTCTTCGCCTCGGAGCTCGCCTTCTTCGCCTCCCTCCCCTGGACAGCTGCCCTCCTCTCAGCCCCAGAAACGATCCCCTTCCTCCCTGCATGCCGCAACCCAGCCTCCCCCCTCCACGATCAGTTCTTTGGCGTCTCGCTCAACAACGCCCGCGGCCTGTCCCACCTCATCAGCTTCTTCCGCGCTCCCAGCGTCGACGCCGCACGGGATCCCTCACGGAGCATCACCGAGACCATCACTCTCGTGAGCGTGGGCGATGGCGTGAGTGGATATCCCGGGGTTGTTCACGGCGGGTTCGTCGCGTCGTTGCTGGATGAGTCCATGGGCATGGTCTTTGAGCTGAACAGCGCATTGCGCAAGGAGGCGAGAGCGTTCACGACGCCCAATGTGACGGGTGGGCTGGATGTCACCTTTCTGAGGCCGGTGCCTACCAACAGCGAATTGCGCATCACGGCTACCGTGGAGGAGGTAGACGGGAGAAAGACGAGAATTCGGGGTGAGATTACGGATGAGAAGGGTGATGTGCTGGCAAAGTGCGTGAGCCGCTGGGTGGCCTTGAAGTCAAGCCTGTAAGCTTTAGAGTGATTGGATAGAGTATGTGAGAACAAGATACGTAGCCAATATCTCATAGATTAGATTAAGAACATAGAGAATGTTGAAGCCAAATGAACAACAAGAGTTATAAAAGAATGCTATAGGAACAAAAGAACCCATCCATGCAACACCATCCAGGTATCTTTTCGAAAAAGAAACGAACCATCCCATATCTACTCAAGGTATACCATATGTTGTTTCGGCCGTGACAGTCATGACCTCCAATCACTTGGAGCTTTCTCCCCTCTCCGACCTCATGCCAGGCACAATAGTCCTGACTGCTTCCTTGTACTTGGATGGATCCTCCAGGGCCTCGAAAGCCGCCTCCCGCTTGCTCTTCTGCCCTCGCTCCCAGCCGGCCTCGCGATTGTCCAGCTCGCTCTCGGCCGAGCTGATGCTGCTCTGGCTCCTGTTCATCACCATGTTGATCATCCTGCCCTCGCTCTTCTTGACGCTTCGCTGGTTCTCCTTCATTTCTTGCAGCTCCTTATCCTCGCAATGCATGACCACAATTCCAAGCCCCGGGAAGTTCTTCTCGAGAAACTCCTTCAACAGTGGCAGCGTGGTCTTGTCGGGTCGATATGTGCCCGAGTCGTTGTCGATGATAAGCTGGTAGTAGGCGGGGTTATGCGGAGGGTCATCGGTGGGCGGGCCACCCTCGATCGGCTCCGACGGGTGCGTCTTCTCCTTAGGATGCGGATCGCCCGAGGACACGGGGTGCTTGAGCCGTCGGACAAAGAACTCTCCTGAACACGCAATGTACGTCTCGACATCCGAATGCATGGTGTGCTTGCTGAGCATGTCGATGCCGAATTCCTTGCCCGTCTCGGTGAACCTGAACATGCTGTCCAGCGTCAGGACGTAGGTGAAGATGCGGCCGCCTTCGTCAAAGTGGACCAGCTTCAGGAACTGCAGAGCAGCCTCGTGGGAGCACGCGTCAAAGTCGCCGTACTCGGTTGAGCGGTTGAAGTTGTAGATGCGGCGATGCTGGCTGTGCAGCGCCTTGTTCAGGATCGTGCCGCGCAAGCCCGCAGAGGCGTAGATTGACGCGATGATGGGCTTGAACTCGACGAAGCGATGATACAGCTTCGGAGGCACGGGTCCCTGGAGCTGCATCTCGTTGGCTTGGAAGCTGGTGAGAGAGAGTCTGTTAGCATAGCTTCGTAGATCGTGGGGTTATGATTGCCGTACTCGTATTTCTGGGTCCTCCTCTTCTTCTTCTTCCCGTTCTCATCGACCTGCTCATCTCGATCCACCCGGGCGTCGTCCTCCGCATTGGCATTCACCTTGACACCGGCGATGCGGCCGATCAAGGGACTAAAGTGCTTCACCCAGGTTGTCGGCCCTACCGTGTACATCTGAGCATAGGGCGGATCCGATTTTCCAATCACCTCCATGCTCAAGCGGAGAAGAGGCGTCATATGGACATGATGGCTCACGACGCTGGTCAGGGCCTTGGCAAAGTATGCCCTCTTGCTCATCATCCGCTTCTTCGCCTTGATCTCGTCTCCCGGCGGCGGGATCCCACGCCACGAGTCGGAGACGCTCTGCACCTTGATAGTCACATTGCCCAGTCTGTCGTCCGAGTCCGGAAAGTCCTCGTCGTACATTCGGCATTTGAGCGTAAAGCCAGTCGGCGGCACATTCGCGACAACCCATTCCTCCTCCCACTTTGGCTCCGTGGTTCTCCTGATGGTCCTCGTCCTGTGCACGAGGTCCGGATCCTCCTTGTGCCGCTTGGGCTGAGTGCCCTTGAGCGTCGCGACGAGGAACGGGTCCGAAGAAGCCGTCGCAAAGTCTGCGGGAGGGAGATTCGAGGCGCTGTGGAAGATGAACCGAACCGTGTAGCCCTGGGGGGCATCGGGGAGAGGCGTTGCGTCGAAGCCGCCCGGCGGACCCTTTGTGACCTTGTTGATGCGCTCCTTGAGATCCGTGCCCAGTCGCGTAGGATGTTTTAGAAGCTTGAAGCCATCTCCGTGGTCGTCTTGCGACTTTTCTGCGCCATTGACTTGAGCTGTCGAGGTTCCGTTGACGTCGTTGGTCGATGCCCCATTGTGGCCATTCGCCTCGGCCTCGGTACCGGCTTGGCCAGACATTTTCCAAGACCCTCGTGCTTGCGATTTCAGAGGTTCGCGAGAACGAAGCTGGGTCCTCCAAGTGCGCCGGAAAGTGATGTGCGCAATCTAACAATTAGGAGACTCCGCGACACCCGAAGATATCAGCGTCTTTTCCCATCCGGAGACCAGGATGGTGGAGGATAAAGTTTTCGCAATGTATTTGAAAAGGCTGGTTCGCAGGGGGAACTGTGGTGTGATAAGCGCCGTCGCAACGGAACGGAACTTGCTGCCGAGTTGTATGGCATCCGTTTTGGGCCAAGAGTCTTTCGTTGGGCGGACGGTGGCTGATATTTGACAACGCAGAGGCGCTCAACGGCATGGCGTGTGTGTGTGTTTTTTACATGATATTTTCTCTCTTCTCGTCAGACTGCGTGAGTCAAAAAACACTGCCCAGCCACGCTTCATCTGCCCACGGCGCAGTCAAGACCTTGGCGACGGGTGCGTCGCAAGCTCGGCATCGCCAATTCATTAAAAAAAGCTACGGAGTACGGTTGATTTTCCTCGTTTTCTGACGTCATCCCCACCCTGGACGACCCCAGCGCCCTGCAAGAGCCCGCAAAAAGCCCCGGATCCAGCGGCACTTAGCGCGCCAACGTATAGGCCCAGGTAGCGGCTGTAGTGGCCGCGTAGCGCGCAGCGCCTCCCAAGCTCAGCTGGTTAGGGGGGACCCTGATTTGTTTTTGGAAGGCTGTGTCCAGGGTCCGGGCTCCGAAGGTGTCATGAGAGCCTCCATTCAACGGGGTTCCATGGGGCACCGAGATCCAACGGCTTCTCTCATTGGACCATCCGTAGGGATCATGATGGCTTCGGAATACGGCAATGCGAACTGATGCGGTAATCTCCGTTAATCTACTGGTTCACGTTCTAGATCAAAAGAAGACCGCTGGCGCTCCCCTTTCAAGATTCAATCACTGTTCATTGATTGGCGTTCTCGTAACAAGAAAAGGACGACAATGACAATCGATTCATGAGGGTATCTGGTGAGTATTTCCTCCTGGCCATTTCTCTGACCCATTCGGTCCTCCGTAACGAGTATGAGCTTACAACCTAAACTTCACCCCGGACTGCCTCGGATCAAACATCACCAGCACCAATCATCTTCTCATCCTTTCTTCCCTTGTGCAATGTCGACGCTACCTTGCCCGTTAGCAGCGAGTCGACATTGGGCAGCAGCAGCGACGCGATCACAGCCACGCCCGAGAACGCAATGCTAGCCAAGAAGACGGTCCGGTACGCAGCCGCGTTTGCTTCCTTGAACGCCCTCACGCCGGTCGCGATGATGGAGTCAGTGACCCCAGGGATGCCATCGAACCCCGTGCCCGCGGACAAGCCCGTGACAAAGTCGCCCACGCTTGACGACGGGAGTCCTGCCTCGACCACCGCCTTGGGCACCTGGCTCGCTATCTCCTCTGCTAGCCGGTTGCTGAGAATGACGGTGTAGACGGTAGCAGAGATAGACGAGATGAAGAACCGGATCGAGCCAGCTAGGCCAGATGCCGAGCCCAGCTTCGACTGATCCCAGGCCGCGATGGTAACGATGGTGATGGCCAGAGACTCTGCCCATCCGATGAAGAAGGTGCCCAGAGCAACAAAGGTCGTGGCTCGCACCCGACTATCTGGCGTTGATGTCGCCGTCGCGCCAAAGAAGATGCCGCTGAGGGCCACGGTGATGATGCACTGCCACTTGAGGTTCCCGATCGGCTTGGCCACGACGCCACCAATGACCTCGCCGATGATGATGAACAGGCCGACAAAGGACGAATACCACGCCGCAGTCATCGGGTCGCCGTCGTCATACAGCACCGTGACCATGGAAGGCCACACGAGGGCGAAAGCATAGTAGACGCTCGCTCCCAGGCCAGACAAGATCGTTGCCGCGTTCCATCCATGGTTCTTGAAGAGATGCATGGGGACAAGCGGCTCCTTCAACTTGGCAAAGCTTTCCCACAACACGAAGATGACCAGCCCAACAAAGCCTGCCACGATGGCGCCGATGACATAGCCCGACTTCCACGGATACGCGGTCCCGCCCCAGTTGAGGCCCATCATGAGCACGAGCAGGCCGCCCGTGTACACGACCGTGCCGATGTAGTCAAAGTCCTTGATGTACTTGACGACGCTGGCGTTCTCGCCGTGCTTCATCCGGAAGGTCGGCGGGTGGTAGAAGAAGAACCAGCACAGGAAGCTGACGGTGTTGACGCCGATCAGGACGTAATACGACCCGCGCCAGCCAACGCTGGGGTGGTACTTCAGGAACGCGTGGGAGATGACGGGCGCGAGGCCCGAACCGGGGATCGTCAGGGCGTAGCAGAAGGCGTTGCCGATGAGACGGTACTTCATGGGCACCAGCTCGCCCATCACATAGTAGTATGAGAGCTGCGTCGCCGCCGCGATGCCGATGATGGTCATGCCGCCGATGAGAGAGTTGACGCTCTGTGCTGTTGCGCAGACGATGGATCCGATGATGCCCAGGGCGGCGCCGCCGACAAAAACCCAGCGACGACCGAAGATGTCTGTGACTCGTCCGATGATGGTCAGGGTGACGGCCGAGGTAAGCGTATATGTGAGGGCAACCCAGTTGATGTTGGGATCCTATCTCGGTTAGCTGCGTATACAACAATTCCGCTCAACAGGGCCAACTCATACTGGACCGATCTCGTTGTTGATGATGCCCAAGATAGGAGCAGCATATCCGAATCCAGCAACACCAGCCATGAGACCAAGTCCAATACCGGTCATGGAACCGATAAAGAAGGGGCTGGTAAAGTAGCCCGGAGGCAGCTTATCCTCGTCGATCTCGAAAGTGTTCTCATCGTCAGAGGCATGAGCTGAGTGTTCTCCATGGTGAGGCTTGACTTCAGAGTGCTCTGCGTGCTCCTTCTCGCTAAGCTGGGAGGAAGTCATGATGAAAGCCCTGTCTTCACTAAGGCAGTCCCAAGCTGAATCTGGGAATTCTAAAGCAATCTCGATAGCACATCACCGATCTCGAGGTGCAGCTCCTTTATGCTTCCCAGAACGCATATTCAACCCCAACTCCAGCCTTTGAGCAAGCCGGCTGCATGTCTCGGCCCAGATGATCCGCACTCGTGGCCACGATACCCATGCTTCTTTCAATTCTTCTGTGCTTGTTGCCGCGCATGCCGTTCCCTTGTTGCGAGTGTCAGACGTTGGCCAGTGGCGTTCTTGTTTCGCGGTTGAAGTTTTCCGAGAGGTGTCGTGACACACACAAAGGCCAGGGCCAAGTGTGAGCCCCGTGGGGAAATACTTGCTGTTGGCACTAGTGCAACAAGATCTGGGGGAGCTTGGTAGAAGAAGAACGTTGGCTACTCTAGACCTGAATTTCAGGATTTCTGACAGTGTCCTCCTCGCCCGACTCTTGATGTTCTATCAAACAGGACGAATAGATTGGCTGAAGATGAACCATTATAAGAGAAGGAATCATCCAGATAATAGCAAAATTAATACTAAAAATGAACTGTTATTCTTATTTTATCTTGTAGCTTATTTTCAACCCGCGGTTTGTCCCAACTTGTTCCTCAGGGTCTCGTCGTGTCACCCTGAGTCCCATGGCCAAGTCCTTTCCGCAATTGGCAGCCCTTGATACTATCCCATTATGTCAACGGAAATAACGGCACATGTTTTCCTGGGTGATCTAGCACAGCCCAAGTTTTAGCTTCTTGTCTAGCCTGGCACTGAATCAGCTGGGGGTGCCAAACTTGGCTGCGCGTCTCGGGGCAATGGATCCAATGGAGTGGTAACCTATCAGGGCGACTAATAGGCCCAGGTTTATATTAAGTGTTCTCTGGATTATCATGTGCTGAACTGGCGAATGAATCTGGATACTGAACCCAGTGGCTCCGAGAGAGGCCAGCTTTCGCGATTGTTCCTCCAGTCTGCAGAGGAATGAGGAACAGTTGAGTAAATGCCGCCCTTCATTATATCACTATCAAATTATAATCAGTGCAGAACTTCATGCTTCAAATATCTCACCCCTCTTTACCTCGAGTCTTCCATTAGGTGTCTCTCTGCCTGCCTCTGCTCGCTCTGGGGCGTCCGCCAATGAATCCGCTACCAACCGCGGCATCAGCTCACCCCCAGTCATATGTCACCAAGTTCAAGTTGAAGCCGGATTCTTATTGTCCTTCAGCATCGACTTGGGGCTGCTTGGGCCGTTGCTGCTCATGGATAGCTTCGGGACCTGTAGCTTCACTCGCGTTCACCCCTTGAACGGCATCAAGATCTAATGGTCGACACCAAGTGACCGTCGAAATCTAAAATCGATTCAAGACTTGGCGTTCCCATATTCTAAGCCTTTAATCACAGATCGTTTGCGTGAAGTAGGGTGTCGTCTCCCTTCTCTGTACCTGAAGAGATCAAATCTGGGGTGGTCGTGAGCAAGATCTGCTCTGCATCTCTTGCTTGCTTCTGCAGGCAATTGAGACCGCTAAAAGGGCGTGTGTAACTTGGATTTGAGCATTCATCATGCTATAGGCTTAATTCTGGGCCATCCCCTTCTCTTCTCGTTTCTCTACCCATGCGTTAGTCGTCCGCCAAGTTGAATGTGAGGTGTCGAAACAACCTGCTGGGTACATACTTCCACAACCCGTGCTCTCATATCCGTCTCGGCTCTTCTGCTAAGCAAGGACTTGAATCATTCTTAATCACATTCTTAATCGCAATGTAGAAAATATGCATGGCGCTTTGAAGAAATCGTTCCAAGAGATAATGCCGGAGCGGGGGTGACCCCCAACTTCTTGCCGCGGCTCGCTCGGCTGCTCAAAATGTCGGGAAATAGAAAACCGCCGCCCCAATATGGATACGTTTAGCTGTGGAATGAAACATAAGCGAGAGTCAGTGGCTTGACAAATGTGTGAAATCACAAGGGCGTTGTTGCCTCCTTCAGCCTCCGTTGCTCTCGGAGAAGTTGGTGTTTAAAACATACCCTTGTCCAGGTATTTCCACTAAATCCCATATGATAGCATCTCCGGTTAGCCCTTCTCACATTAGTTCTCTGTTTACGAATCATGCCAATACCGCCACGATAGAGATTGTTCCAACGTCTTCTCCGAGTGTGCAGCCTCAGAACAGACAACCATCGTTTGTCCAAACCGAGGCCAATGGAAATAAACTCTTCTTCGGCATCTGCTACCTCAGCTTGGGATCCCCTATATCCTCGAGATTCCCTAGCTGACCAAATCTACTCTATCGGTCCGAACGATGGGACTAAGCCATGAATATCCTAGCCATCCCTCTGTTGCATGATGCATGCTTACAGTCCTACAGGACTCGAGCGGCAGGCCGCTTGATCAATAGACTGACAGTCGAATCCGGGCGAGCCACGACGAAGAAGATCAATCGGTGTGAATGCAGAGCGGTTGCACGGCGTCCGGTGTTTGGTGTGGATCATATCACATACTTGCCCAAGCTGGATCAGCAATGCTGTATGTCCCCGTGTTGAAAACACACTTGCATGGCGCACCCAACATGTTTCGGCTCAGTCCCGAAGTTGATTCCAGCTCAGACATGGCGGCTGTTCGCGGGGTCATAGACATGTTCTCATGGACCACTTTTACTCGTCAGTCTGTAAACTTGTAAAGTCGTGGTAAAACTCGAGATGGGGAATCATCAACTGGACATTATTCATTGTCAACTCTCAGAAGCGTCACCTTCGAGGAACAGACATGGGCCCATCAGTCTCATCTACTCGAGACGTTGATGGCCTACCGGAGGACCATGAGCGGAGATCGGGGCAGCACAAATGCAAGATGCCGCAGGCACGATCTGCACAACGTCGATTACGGTTGATTCAGTGTGCATCTTACAAGTCCTCGGACCGCCATTTTTTCCATTGTTGCACAAGCATTCTTCCCGACTCGGGAGAGTCCGACATGCAACGACAGCAGACATTGCCTACCTGGTCTCCTTCAGTTGACTTGTCAGATTCAGCCCTGCCATTTCACTCCCGGGTCAACCATCAAAGGGATCGAGATGTCTGCAAGCGACGACCGCGGTGTCACACCCGCAGCCCCGAAAAGTCCGAAATACTTCGGCCGTCGTGGGCCTCAATATATCCTGCAGCAAGAGGGCATCCAAGCGACGGGTTCCAGCAGGAGAAGGATGGCTGCGGCAGGCTGTTTTAGGCCTGGAATCTTGACGTTTATGCATGTTTCCGTAGCTGACAATTGGATGTCTTGGAGATATAGCAGCAGCTGGGTATTAGCTGGGGGTGGTTGTCATGATCTGACTTTTTTTTTTTACGGTGATGGGAGTTGGCTTCTGGTCGTTCGAAACATGGCCAACCAGCAACCCTGTCCCGGCGGCGCGGGCGTTTAGACTAGGTACATACCGTTGGGTAGGCACTCGGATTGAAATGAGGCTGAGGGATAATGTCGGCGCCGGGTCGTTTCATGTTGGGCAGGTCTGGTGTCATGTTGTCTTTGATAACCTGGGAAAAAGTCGTTTCTTCTTTGGAGGCGCATTGAATAGCAACGCAATTAGACCCACTGCGTCGCCTGAGACGGAGGGTATGCGTGTGAACATGTATCTCCGCAACAGGTTCAGAGATAACGTGCTGCGCCTAAGAATAGAAACGGTCATGAGGTCACAGGTCTGAAGTGGCATTGTCTGCTCGGTACCCAGGTAGGTAGATACCTATGCCAAGCATACAGAGTATGGAATTCAGGGAAATTTGACAATAGCCTGCTTGCCTCGTAACTGCGGCAATTGTGCTTCCCAAAACGCATTTACCGCCTTTCTGAACCTTGCACGTGTTCCCATTCATGCGGTATTACCATGGAACCTTGGAACCCAGAACATCCATGGCTCCATTTTGCATGTACGTTCCGCCATGTATCTTTTTTGCTTCGATTCATTCTCTAGATTCTGCGCGCTTCTCCCAGTCGTCATCCCAAGTGGAGCCTTCGCGCCAGCTGATTGGCATTGTTCGTCATTCTGGCTTGTCTGTGCCCCGCCGTCGATCTCGAGTGCCCCCGCCATTGCGGGGCTGGGATTGGAAGAGCTTGTCCCGGCTCTGAAGCCATCCAACCACGCATCGCCGAGACGCAACCGCCGCCAGAGCTCAACAAGAACCCCAGGGGACCGAGAGGTTCCATTCATTGCCCATTGTCTGCCTCGTGCCTTCCCTATTCAGATTCTGCTTTCCTTTAAAGCTCGTCCTTCCCCTTCTCCTCTTCCAAGATGCGTCCTTTCTCTCCTGCATCCATCACCCGCGCTACTCGCATCACCACCAGACTCAACCCCTTTATCACACCGCAATCTCGCAACTTCTCCTACACCTTAGCAACCATGGGCGTTACCAAGACCACCCACGAGGAGGGCTCCGGCCCCATCCCCAAGGTCGGCCAGACCGTCACCATTGAGTACACTGGCTACCTCAAGGACGCCTCCAAGCCCGACCAGAAGGGCGACAAGTACGGATTCTCAACTGGCATCCCCCTCGGAGCTCCAAGCTGACTGACGCCTCCCCAGGTTCGACTCCTCGGTCGGCCGCGGCGACTTCCAGACCCGCATTGGCGTTGGCCAGGTCATCAAGGGTACGCAAGCTCCATAGCCACCCATTCTGCGCCGCTTGAGAAAACCCCCCTCAACCATGCTAACATTCCCTGGATCTCCAGGTTGGGACGAGGGTGTCACCCAGATGAAGGTTGGCGAGAAGGCCACCCTTGACATCACTGCGTAAGTTTCACCCCCCACTCGTCGCATTGGCTTCTTGTCATACATCTGGCTAACCAAGCTTCTTTGCAGCGACTTCGGCTACGGTGCCCGGTAAGCTCTCCACCATTCTCTTCCTTCGCTTCAGACAAGCCAATCGTGGCGCCCGCTTCCCCAAACGCTCCCTGAGCGTCATATCTCCCGAATTCGGACGCCAACATGGTCGACAAGCGCAACTATTTGATCACGTATGAGCTAACACTTGATGTCTCAGTGGTTTCCCCGGCCACATCCCCCCCAACTCCGACCTGATCTTGTAAGTACAAACAGCCTTCCGCAGACGCATTGCCAGCTTTCTGACCCTCACTTTCCAGCGATGTCCACCTCAAGAACGTTCAGTAAATGCGCCGATTGTTTGCCGCCGCTGTCGATCATTTTCGGAAATCAAGGGACCTAATTGAGGTCCCCTATGAGCTGCCAGGTTACAGCCGGAGCTCGATGAGAAAACGGATCAGCTCAATGCTCATTATACCCCATTAAGATACACATAGCATTTGAATGCGGTGCGACTCGGGTCTCAAGAACCTCGAGCTCGTAACTATGCGGACGGCTTAATAATAAACAATCGATGCCTGCGTGCTGGTCTTCCACAAATGATGTTTTATGCATGTCCGGAGGTCCCGTCACAACCGACTACCCCGGTCGACGCGCCGAGCTTTGCATCGGAGGCCTTTCCAGTGTATTTGAATAAAAAACGCCACTTGATCATGAACGCATTGCTCAAATTTCTCAATCATTTCCAGGGACCCTCCGGAAAGAAGCGCGCATTGTACGGGTCCTAGGAGCTCCCATCGTAGAGCTGCTGGTCTGTCTGCCCCGCGAAATTGACCCCGCCATCTGCTATGGTGAGCTCTCAAGGACCAGACAGACTGCGACACCGAGCACTGTGGCATGCTGACAAAGTCACCATCGTTATTTGAAATACCGCTAGGGAATGCTCTGCGCACATATTTCTAGCCACATGAGGTCAATAGAATCCGACAGAATCTTAGAACAAGCAAGCGTGGCCAGTTTGCGCTTCTGGCTCAAGTCGTGACCCATGTCTTGGAGGGGTCTGAGCCCACCAAAGCTCCAGGGTAAACAACCGCTCACTGGCTGCGGGGCTCGGGTGGTGCCTGGCAACGGCCAACCAACCAGGCAGGCAGCCCCACAGTTTTTGCCCCTCATTCACAGGCTTCCAAGGTTCTTTTTCGCTTATGTAAGGATCAACGAGCGATTCTGAAGTGCAGGCCGTCAGCGCAGTCCGGGCCAAGTCATGCCTCATGCTGGACTAAACCGTGTCGGGCCATTACCTCATCAACAGCGGACGGCTGCCGCTCAGCCTCTCTTCTCTTCCTGACTTTCGTGGTCGGAACTCTTCTCTCTCCCAAAACCACTACTTTACTCATTCCTCCCGTAACTCTACCTACACCGTTACCGTCTGCGACGAGTATTTCCATCGCCCGCAGACACCTTCCCGCCCTCCCGTTCCGCATATTCCTGCCCCTCACCGTAAACCTGCTCGGCGGGGTTGAGCTCTGCCTGGTGCTGGATCACCCTCGTCACGACCCGACGCACCACCTCCAAGATAACCTCTTCATCTGACGCAGTCAAGCTGGGGAAGCGAAAGCTCTCCAACGGGGAGTCACCTACCCACAAACGCATCATGGCTGTGAGTGCCTCTTTCGTCGAGTCCTGCCGGCTTTCCTGGTCGCGGCTCTGTCCTCATGACCGCTCGTCGGATCATGATGTTGGCTGGCGGGCCGTGCCGATCCTACACCTCGCCAGATTGACTGGAATGCAAACATGAAGGCTGACCTTTGGCTTGCGCACTAGGAAAACAAGTTGCCCGAGGTCGACCTTGCGACCCGGATGCAAGTTGACGAGTCCGTCGTTGGACACACCGAGATCGACGAGTCCCTGTACAGCCGACAGCTCTATGTCCTGGGCCACGAGGCTATGAAGCGCATGGGCGCTTCGAACGTGCTCGTCGTCGGCCTGAAGGGCCTTGGTGTCGAGGTCGCCAAGAACATCGCCTTGGCGGGTGTCAAGAGTCTCACCCTATACGACCCGGCTCCAGTTGAACTCGCCGACCTCTCTTCCCAGTTCTTCCTTACCCCTAGCGATGTTGGAAAGCCCAGAGACGAGGTGACCGCGCCTCGCGTCGCTGAGCTGAACGCCTATACTCCCGTCAAAGTCCACCAGTCTCCCGGTCTCGACGACAACCTCTCCCAGTTCGACAAGTACCAGGTCGTCGTCCTGACCAATGTCCCCATTCACCACCAGAAGGCTATCGGCGATTACTGCCACAGCAAGAACATCTACGTCGTTATTGCCGACATCTTCGGTCTTTTCGGCTCCATCTTTTGCGATTTCGGCGAGAAGTTCACTGTTATCGACCCCACTGGCGAGACTCCCCTCAGCGGCATTGTCGCAGGAATCGACGAGGAAGGCCTCGTTTCCGCCCTGGACGAGACTCGGCACGGTCTGGAGGATGGCGACTACGTGACGTTCACTGAGGTCGAGGGCATGGAGGCCCTCAACGGCTGCGAGCCTCGCAAGATCACCGTCAAGGGCCCTTACACCTTCTCGATCGGCGACGTGTCCGGCCTGGGCCAGTATAAGCGGGGCGGCATGTACCAGCAGGTCAAGATGCCCAAGACTATCAACTTCAAGAACTTCACCACCGCCTTGAAGGAGCCCGAGTTCCTCATTTCCGACTTTGCCAAGTTCGACCGCCCCCAGCAGCTTCACCTCGGTTTCCAGGCCCTCCACGCCTTCCAGGTCTCCAAGAAGCGACTTCCTTACCCCATGGACGACGAGGATGCCGCCGTTGTTCTGGGTGCTGCGAAGAAGTTTGCCGAGGAGGAGGGTCTTGAGATTGAGCTGGATGAGAAGCTATTGAAGGAGCTGAGCTATCAGGCTCTGGGTGACCTGAGCCCTATGGCTGCTTACTTTGGTGGTGCCACAGCTCAAGAGATTCTCAAGGCCGTTTCCGGCAAGTTCCAGCCCATTAACCAGTGGATGTACTTTGACTCTCTTGAATCCCTGCCCACGTCGACTCAGCGAACCCCCGAGCTTTGCAAGCCCATCGGCAGCCGCTACGACGGACAAATCGCCGTTTTCGGTACCGAATACCAGAACAAGATTGCGAACCTGAAGCAGTTCCTTGTTGGAGCCGGCGCGATCGGATGCGAGATGCTCAAGAACTGGGCCATGATTGGTCTGGGAACGGGCCCTGAGGGCAAGATCTGGGTGACGGACATGGACTCGATCGAGAGGAGCAACCTGAACCGACAATTCCTTTTCCGTGCCGATGATGTCGGCCATATGAAGAGTGACTGCGCGGCAAAGGCTGTTCAGCGCATGAACCCCGACCTCAATGGCAAAATTGTGACGCTCAAGGAACGTGTTAGTGCCGAAACTGAGAGCGTCTTCAATGAGGATTTCTGGCGAAACCTTGATGGTGTCACCAATGCCCTCGACAACGTGGAGGCACGAACATACGTGGACCGGCGGTGTGTTTTCTTCCAGAAGCCTCTCCTTGAGAGTGGTACTCTTGGAACCAAGGGTAACACGCAGGTCGTCCTCCCCCATCTCACTGAGTCCTACTCCTCCTCCCAAGACCCCCCCGAGAAGGAGTTCCCCATGTGCACCATCCGAAGCTTCCCCAACCGTATCGAGCACACGATTGCCTGGTCCAAGGAGTACATGTTTGAGAAGCTCTTCGTCAAAGCTCCCCAGACCGTCAACCTGTACTTGACTCAGCCCAACTTCATCGAGGCCTCAATGAAGCAGGGCGGCAACCAGAAGGAGACTCTGGAGACAATCCGCAACTACCTTACCACCGAGAGGCCACGGACCTTCGAGGACTGTATTGCCTGGGCTCGTATGCTCTTTGAGGCCGAGTTCGCCAACAAGATCCAGCAGCTCCTGTACAACTTCCCCAAGGATTCCGAGACATCGAGTGGCACTCCCTTCTGGTCTGGCCCCAAGCGAGCTCCCGACCCGCTCAAGTTCGACCCCAATAACTCGGCGCACTTTGGATTCATTGTGGCCGCGGCCAACCTTCACGCCTTCAACTTCAACATCAAGTCTCCTGGCACGGACAAGGCCATCTACTTGCGAGAGCTGGAGAATGTCATTGTGCCCGACTTTACCCCCGACTCTAATGTGAAGATCCAGGCGGATGACAAGGAGCCTGTAAGTACCCAACAGTCCGCACTGCGACGATGGTACTAACTGATATCTAGGAGCCGGAGCAAAGCAGCTTTGATGATAACGACGAGCTAGAGAAGCTGACTGCTAGCCTGCCTTCGCCTAACACTCTATCTGGCTTCCAGCTGGTGCCTGTAGACTTTGAGAAGGACGACGACTCGAATCACCACATCGACTTCATCACTGCTTGCAGCAACTTGAGGGCGGAGAACTACAAGATCGAGCCTGCTGACCGTCACAAGACCAAGTTCATTGCTGGCAAGATCATTCCCGCTATTGCCACCACGACCGCTCTGGTCACCGGTCTGGTGGTTCTCGAGCTGTTCAAGGTCATTGATGGCAAGAAGGACCTCGAGCAGTACAAGAACGGCTTCATCAACCTGGCACTGCCCTTCTTTGGCTTTAGCGAGCCTATTGCCAGCCCCAAGGTGGAGTACAAGGGACCTGAAGGCAAGGTCACCCTGGACAAGATCTGGGATCGTTTCGAGATCGACGACATTACTCTGAGGGAGCTCATAGATACCTTCAAGGAGAAGGGTCTCACAATCAGCATGCTCAGCTCAGGCGTCAGTCTCTTGTACGCCTCTTTCTTCCCGCCTGCCAAGCTCAAGGAGCGTTATCAGATGAAGCTCAGCAAGTTGGTGGAGACAATTTCCAAGAAGCCCATCCCCTCACACCAGAAGGAGGTCATCTTTGAGATTGTAGCGGAGGATCTTGATGAGGAAGATGTCGAGGTACCCTACATCAAGGTGAAGGTGGCGTAAAGGGAGGCATGGGGAGAGGAGGTTACAAGTCATTCAGATATGTAAAGGGAGGGATAGAAACGATTTGAGTGCGAGAAAGCACATGAACAAAGGATTAGGAATCCATAAAGATAGATGAATACTACCTTGAATGAGATGATTTGTTTTACGTGCTGTGCCTCGGGATTAATGAGATGTATTGGTTCTTGAGCCTTGTTCACAGTACAGTTAGGGATAAAAGGTGAGTATGAATCACTAAAAAACCCTCGGTAATGTATTGCTGCTCTCCAAGCAGCCCTTGAGGGGCGAGACACCAGAATGGGCACGCTATTATCCGGCGTTTTAACCACTCTTTGTGTGGCCTCAGTATATAATATGATCTCACAACAACCTACAAAGTTTAGGCTATTAGTTATTGAGTTCTTTACTATCTAATACCTTAGCCATCAACTCAGAAGACATATCATAGAGCTACTCTAATGTAATTTGTCCCAGCTCACACATCCTTGACAAAGATCTCGGTCATGATGAATAGGCAGATTATCAAGACGATTAGTGTGGATAACTAAGCGGGACGCAGAACAAGCAGCCAAAGCGGGGCATCCACATTACGCCACGATTATGAAATCCACCGCCCGCATGGAATAGCTCTTGCAGCAATGTCGGCCGACCACAAGGAGCTCTCGGAGAAGGGGACAGGTTTTCTAGCTAAGGCGAGGCAAGGATAATATACATTTGCATTAGCCGCTTGTGGTGGTGAGGGGTCGCTAAGTCGTCTTTATTACTTGTGATACGGCAATTCTCAAGTCTATAAAGAGGGTGGTTCTCGCCGTCATTGATGGCTGGGGTTCATCTCGTGAAATGTTCATGCAGAGACTGAGGATTCGAGCATTTGGAGCTTGGAACCGGAGAATACTATTTGAACAGCAGCAGCAGCAGTTTGCGAGATCTTTGACAGTTCTCGCCAGCCCGGCAAAGTTATCATCCACAGCAACAATAACACCACTCAATCAGGTTACAAGTCAGATCAGAATGGTGAGTGAAGGCGACTCCCAAGATGGCGTTGATCTGGGAGTTGAATTATCAAAACGTCTCTCACATTGCACATCAGCTCTGACAATTCTCACAGGCAAGCACCATCGGAAAAGTCACCGACTGGGTCAAGCCAGGCGACAAGTCGGGCGAGTTCAAGCGCCAGGTCAGCTCGTTCCGCGACTGGATCTCGCGCGAGCCCGGCGCGCAGTACCCGCCCGAGAAGGGCCGCTACCACCTCTACGTCAGCTACGCCTGCCCCTGGGCGTGCCGCACCCTCATCGCCCGCCGCCTCAAGGGCCTCGAGGACATCGTCTCCTACTCGGTCGTGCACTGGCTCCTCGGGCAGGGCGGCTGGCGCTTCGTCACCAAGGAGGACGGCCATGTCCCCGGCGACAACGTCGTGCCCGATCCGGCCGAGGGCCACGAGGCGTTCACGCACCTCAAGGACGTCTACTTTGAGAGCGAGAAGGACTACCAGGGGCGGTATACTGTGCCCGTGCTGTACGACAAGAAGACCAAGAGGATCGTGAGCAACGAGAGCAGCGAGATTCTGCGCATGTTTGGAACCGAGGTATGCCCCCTTTGCCCACTTGCCCCCCTTGTCCCCTTTGCTTGTACATGATTTACTGACAGACGATGGACAGTTTGATGACCTCTTGGACGAGGAGCACAAGGCCATCAAGCTGTACCCCGAGAACCTGCAGAAGCAGATCGACGAGGCCAACGAGTGGACCTACGACCTCATCAACAACGGCGTGTACAAGTCCGGCTTCGCGACCACGAGCGAGGCCTACGAGCGCAACGTGGTGGCTCTCTTTGACGCGCTGGACCGCACCGAGAAGCACCTCGCCGAGCAGAAGGACGGGCCCTACTACTTTGGAGCCACCATCACCGAGGCTGATGTCCGACTGTGAGTCTTCCTTTACCTAGCGTCCCCCCTCAATTTTCTGACCTTGACTTCCCCAGCTTCGTCACAATCATCCGCTTCGATCCCGTATACGTGCAGCACTTCAAGTGCAACATCCGCGACATTCGCTCAGGCTACCCTGCCATCCACCGGTGGATGCGCAACCTGTACTGGAACCACCCTGCCTTTGGGGAGACGACGCAGTTCGACCACATCAAGTGGCACTACACGCGGAGCCACACCCAGATCAACCCATTCGCCATCACGCCCGTTGGGCCGCTGCCTCATATCCTGCCTCTGGATGAGGAGGTTGTTGCTGCCGAGGCTGTGAAGAAGAACTGAGGTTGAGGTTGAGGTTGAGGTTGAGGGTTGAAGGCAGATGGACAGAGCGTACATTAGGCGGGAATACGGAATCATGACGGATATCTAGGCAGAACTACTAAATCAACGGAAACTGGCACTCAAATCTTTTGTCTTTTGACTCTTTTGTACATATGACCGCCCCATGGGACATAGAGTCATCCGCTCGGATCATGAGAGCGTCAACTTGAAACCCATGTTGAAAGGGCCACTCTTGGTGCATGGGAAAATATCTGAAAAATCACTT
The DNA here is from genome assembly GCA_033030565.1 of Fusarium nematophilum. NCBI lineage: Eukaryota > Fungi > Ascomycota > Sordariomycetes > Hypocreales > Nectriaceae > Fusarium > Fusarium nematophilum. The sequence goes on from JAVIXY010000072.1 coordinate 78,580, forward strand.
CTTCCTCGTGAACTGCCTACCTGGACTTGCCATCAATATCATCCGGTATTATAGGCAGTGCTTCTCTGTTGAGATCGCCTCTCGTCTGTTAGCTTCTGTATGCTTCTAAGAAGCAAGCCCGGTGCGTGCCCGACTTCGGGGCGTCTCAGCCCAGTTCATCGGCGGCCGAAACCTGGCAGCTGGCTAGAGGCAGCAGACCCCCGGTACCTCGACGGCCAGAGCGTCACGCGTACCCACCCAGGTACTTGCCAGCTCACCAACAGACAGGCTGTCACTGAGGGCACCCCGCTGGCACAGGGCGTGTTCAGGCATTCACAGCAGTGTGCCTTGAGTGCGTGCAGCCCCCAGCGAGGGCAGCTAGGGGTACCAGCTCCAGCGGGGCAGGGTACATGGAGCCAGGCCTCGAACAAGGTATCTCTGTGTCCAGTCTCAGCTTTTGATTCCCCCCTCCATTCCATCCACAACCTCCAACCACGGGATCACAATCCGTCCATCCCAAGCCCCGATTCATCAAAACCTCTCCCAGAAACGTTCGTCCAACACCAACCCTCGAGATCCGAATTCACCAACCATATTCTTTTTATTATTATCAAATACCAATCTCCCATCGTTATTTTATTCCTTCGACCTACGCGATCATTATCCTATCTATCGTCTTTGTCCAGCTGTCAATAGGCGCTAAAGCGCTAGGCTGCTAGCTCCTCTGACACCTAGCTCCCTCTGCCAGCCCTCGCCTCACACTGCGACCACCCGCCTCCACCTTCATTCTGCCTCCTCCTCCTCGCAACCACGTCAAGCCACCAAAAAAACATCTCTCGATACCATCCGCTACATCAACTTCCGTTACCGCTACACAGTATCCCTTACCCGTCTGCCAACTCCCACCCCCCCTGCGACCGCCAGCGAAGCAACCCGACACCGGCGAATCAATCCGACAGCCCTCCCTCCCTCTTCTGTTTACTCTTCTCTTCTCTCTCGCCGCGAAGCCTTGGTCTCTTCCAGGTCGAGGTGAGCTGGTGGCTCCAGAACGCCAGCACCACCAAAAGCTCAGCCCAGATCGGCTCCACCTCGTTCGGCCTTGTCAACCACCACCACCTGTACCTCTTCACTCCTCTTCTTTTTGTCGTTCATCATTATCGACCGAATTTCCTTTGCGATAATTCTTTCACGCTGCCCGCCCGACTCACCAACTCGCCCGCTCGCCCACTCACCGACCGACTCCCGAACCGCCACTCCATCGTCTCCGTGACCGCAACGTCCGCCTCGCCACGTTTCGTCCTCTCCCTGCCAGTCAAAACACCAACTTCCAAAAGTATATACGCCGACTTGGGACGCGAATCTTGAGATACCCTCTCGTCTTCCTCATCTTATCGCGCGCATACATCTTGCGTCGGATTCTCCACCACTCTTTCGCGTGCGACGATCGCTTCTATCGGATGCGCATCGCATCGCTGACCCTCACGCCATGGCTGTTCGATATACAGCTGATTTCCTGCTATACTTGCGGGACTCTCCACTATGTATAAAACCACCAAATCTTCCTCCGGCCGAGGAGTGGATGGGGTGAGTAACACGGGATCTTCTGCCGTCATCTTCACGTCTCCTGACCTGCTACAGAGCCCCGCCTGAAGGAGGCCGTTCTCAGCCGAATCTCAAGTCCACCGGTGATCGGTCCCGATCCAACGACAATCCTCTTCTTGACCAAACCAACCGTCATCCTGGCGCCGAGAGACATGTTTCACGGAACAGTGCCAGTCGGTCACCCCCGTGATTTGCCTCAATGCTTTGTGCAGATGCTTACCGCTTCGCAACCGTCTAGACCCCGAAGACCTAGTCTTTGCGCCGCCTCGCATGGCCTTTGCCTCTGCGCGCGGCAACAAATCGCTCGACAACGACAAGGCTAAAGACTCTGATGCTCAAGGTCGTTTCGGCAACTTTCGAAGTCGCAACGGCGACCTGGATAACGATCGATTCCGTGACGGCCGCAACAACAACGGCTTCCGCCGCCGCGATGCCGGAGACGGCGAGTCTGATGGCTGGAGCACAGTAAAACCACGCAAGAGCTTCGGCCACGACGGAGCCGAGCGCTTCCATGGACGCATGGGGGGCAACTTCCGAGACGATCGGCGACAAGCTCGAGATCGCGACGACCGCGACCCTCAACGAGATCGCCCGACACGAAACTTTGATTCATTTACCCGAGACAAGGACGGAGATGATAACGAGGGTCGATCTCGAAACGGAATGAACAGGAACAAGTCCGAGTCTTGGTACAAGAATGAAGCCAGCACCAACGAGACCTCCACCCCCGACAAGCGCGAGCGGATAGATCGTGCAAAGAGCTGGAGGGACCGCGACACCACCGCCGAGCATTCTGATGACCGCCACAACAACCGCGCGCACGACAGACGCTGGGGACGCGATCGTGACCAGCGGGTTGAGCGCGAGCCCGAATGGCTTGACGAGCCTCTCGAGGAGCATCCCGAGGCTCATACCCAACAGGACTTCCAGAAGTGGATGGAGGAGATGAAGAAGGCCAAGGCTGGCATGCCGGCCGCTCCAAGCAAACCCGCGAATGTAGAGGCGGCGGAGGCCGTCATCGAAGCCGAGAAGCCTCCAGTGCAATCTGCCCCAGCAGTCGAGGTTGGGCCTGACAAGTTCTTCATGGCCTTCGGGAACAATGCTGGTCTCGAGACTCCAGGCACTAACGAGTCCAAGGAGCCTGCCAGCAAGCCCAAAGCGGCTGGCAAGTCGTCAAGGTTCACGTCATTCTTCTCTCAGCCCCAGGAGGAAGTTCGAGGCAAGACGGAGCCTCCTACGCCCATGACAGCCCCGCCTCAAAACGGTATTCCCTTAGCTCTCGCTGGTGGTCCACCTCAAGGACCGGACGACGAGCGACAGGCATTCCAACAATTGCTTGCCAAGCTGCAGAAGCAGACGATGAGCGCGACACCTCCGGGCCCGTCGCCATTCGCCGTCCCTCCCCAGGGCACACCCCCAAACGCTGGCAGGCCCAGCAACAACATCACTTCGCCTGAATCGCCTTTCCAACAGTACGGAGCTGACCGTCGAATGGACGGTCCTCCCATGGGTCGTCCTCCACCGCAGCACGTCCAGGAGATTCTTGCTCCCCGACCCCAGCAGCAGTCCGCTCGCCCCGAGCAGCTCCTCCAGGACCTCGTGGGCCAGCGCCAACGCGCCCCAAGCCAGGGCTCCGGTCGCCCTGATATCGCCCGAAACAACAGTAACACTGAGTTCTTGATGAATCTCATGAGAGCACCGCCGGACGCGCAGCGCAACGAGCTGCTGATGCGCATGGGACCCCAGCCTCCGAAGCAGGGCCAGATGCCCCAGCTCAACGATCGCGAACCCGACTTCCCCCCCAGGGACGACCGTGGCCCGCAGCGTCAGATGCGCCCTCAGCCCCCCCCCGGCTTCCCCATGGAAGAGCGATTCCACAACCCCCCCGACGCTGACGGCCGACCCAACCAGCCCACGCAGATACTGCAGCGCCCGCCGCCGCCTCCTGGCCTGGACCAGATGCCACCCAGCTGGATGCCCGGTGGCGGCCAGATGCCTCCTCCCCCTCCCCAGCAGCGAGGCCCCATGATTCCGCCTCCGGGGCTTGCCGGTGGCCCCGGCCCCGGCCGCAACATGCCCATGCCTCACATGTTCCCCCCGAACTTCCCGCCTGGCGCGATGCCTCCTCCCGAGGCCATGGGCGGCATGCCCCCTCGCAACATGCCCCCTCCCCCTCCCGGCTTCTTCGGCGGCCCACCCCACGGCTTCATCCCCCCCGGTCTAGGCGGGTTCAACGGACCTCCCGGACCTGACTTCCCCGGCGGCCCCTTTGAAGGCCGAGGGATGCCTCCCACTGGCAACCGAGGCCCTGCCTTTGGTAGACCCTAAACCCAAACCCGTGCTTGAACCATCTCGACAGCCCCCGGGATCTCCCACGACTACATCAAGTCTGTACCGCCAAAAGAAAACATGTACGAAATCTATCAGCCTGTCTCTCTCCACACAAAACCTTTGAAAACAAAAGGGCCATTTTCGGCCCCTCTTTCACACTACTGTACGACTAACCAACCGGAACTACTCCCCCCTTCCAAAAATCATAGCATCTTGGAACGCCTGAAAAAAGCAGACAGGACGGCAGGGCTGCTCTTTTATTCTGCTGCCCTGTAGCTTTTAACCTAGTTAAAAAAACTGTTTTTAACTGTCCTTTTTTTTTGTTATTTCTTGGAAGCACGGCGATAAGGGAGGGATCGGGGGAGAAAACAGGGAAACAGGGGCGCGGAGGGGCAAACAGATCTCGGTTGTTAACGTTAGGTAGTGGGTTTCAATGGATTTGGTTGATGGGCGATCTCTTGATGCTGTGATGTTTTGTGAGTGTGAATGCTTGTACTGGGCAGATTAACAGGTCAAGGAAATCAGCCAAAGTTTATATACTACAAAATTGGTTGGTTCTATGTACAATTTCAACAGCCCCTTTCCCGAATCATGTCGATTATCCACAACCACAAGAAACGCAAAAGGAACACAAAGAGAAGAGAAAGAACGCCACGCTCCATCGAGAGACTGCAAATCGAAATACACCACCGACCCCCAACACACAACCCCCCCAATAAAAAGGCAACCTGTGCACACACATGCGACATCTCATCATCTCCGACTTTCTAGATTGACTCCTGCTGCCCCGACCTTTCTCGAGCACAGCTTGGCTCTCCCCGCCTAGTCCTCCGCCCTCGTAGTCTTGGAAGGTCGAATCGGCGGTGACGGCGTAACTGCCCCCGACGCCAGAGGAGAGGTGTTCCCGCTCCAAGTGCCCTACTTCTTGATACCGAGGAAGTTTCTCCTCTTCTTCTCCTTGTGTAACCTGCCGCCATCTTCGTGGTGATGGCCACTGGCGCTGTGGTGGGAAGAAGGGCGCCCGTTGCTCCCCTGGTGGGAATTCAGGGACATGTTCGACATGGCTGCCGTAGGAGGAGCGCCGCCAGGGGTCGGTCTTGCAGGGAGACCGCCCGGGATTGGCCGACGTGCTGGGCCGCCGCCGCCGCCGCCGCCCATGGATTGCTGAGAGGGTTGCTGCTGGGGCGGCGGACGAGCAGGCGCGGGACGCTCGTACAGATGCTTGGGAGCGTGTCTCTTAGGTCGCTCCAGAGGCAAGTCGAGCTGGCGTCTGTCTCGGCTGAGATCTCCGACCTGGCGAACGAATAGCTGGGGAGTTAGCATATGCGACGTCGCCAGAATGATATCGCGGCTGCGGTCGTTGCCGACTTGGTAGCATGCGCGGCTCTCGCTGTACGTTGCTCCTCCCGCCATGAAAACGATGAGACGCTGTCTGTTCTCCGGCGGACGCCGGCCTGCGGCTGCCCAGTTTGGCCGGCCGGCTCGCAGAGATCCCCCCTGTGCTAGCAGCAGGTCCTCATTAGGGTCCAGTGGCGGCTTCACATAGGGAAAGTGTGTCTGTTCTAGGACACCTCTTGATAGGGCGTCCACCACGTACTTCAGTGCTGGCTCGAACCGAGATAGGCCGTATTCTTCGCTCAGCTCCATTGATTTCGGGTCCAGGGGAAACAATGGCGGAGGAACCTGCCGCACGTCCTTGAGCTCATGCGTCATGCGTCCGCCAAGCTGTTCGAAGTTCTCTACAATCTGTCCGTCTGACTGCGGGAGGCCAGAGTGTGCGAGGAGTCGCTTAATGTCTTCCCTGATCACGCCGTCTCGGTATAGAATGAACATGATGACGAGTCGAAGGCGATCTGAAGGCGAGACCGCCTCGTCATCTAATAGCTGTACCACCGACTCGAGCACACCCTTTGGTCTCTTGAAATCCTCGTCCAGCCCAGTCGCGAGGGTCTGCTCCACGGCAGCGATATCCATCAGCTTGTGCTTCTGGAAGATGTTCATGCACTCTTGCGCCATGGTAAGGTGCAATGAATACGCCTCTTTCATCTCCTGAAACTGAGGTAGGCCCGCCAACATGTCGCGGATCGTGTTCAGGTTGGTCGTGTCGGCATTCTCGTTGGTAAAGTGCGGGTTCTGTTCGAGGAACTTTTGGAAGTCGCCCATGAGCTTGTCGATCGTATCCTTCATGTGCCTGTGTCGATTATCCACCCAGATCTTGTCCTTCTCCGCAAGCTCCATGTCTTTCTCCTCCGCTTCCGCGGTTCCTTCGTTTATGGTTGTGCGGTAGGTAACCTTGTCGCCATCCTTGATCGGAAGCAGATCATGCGCCATGGCCTGGTAGGTAAACTCGTGCACAAGGGGAGCCATCAAGTCCATCGACCGGTCCGTGATTACTAGTGTCGCTTGCGGCCGTTGCGAAGGCGGCGGAAAGTTGGTGTCCCATTGCGCATACGCATCCAGCTCTTCCTGTACGAACCGCGCCAGGTGGGCGCAGAGGACGCTCGCTTCGTGGAGCGCATTCGTCGGCTTGTAGTATCGAACCTTGGGGTACTCGCCCAGCGTGATGCAGAGTCCAGCGATCTGATTTCCAGTCAGCATGCTCAGCCTGGCCGCGGCGCAACCAAATCAGCCTACCTTTTGTGCCAGGCCCTTCATGTGCTGGGGAACCAGCGCATTGCATGATGGATGGTAGAGCATGGGAAAGCTCCAGGGGTCTCGGAAGGTGATGAGGTGGGATTCTCGAGGGAGAAAGTCGACGAAAAGCGTCTGGAATCCGGCGCGAAGCTGGCGAGCGCCGGGGAAGTCGTCGATCTTGCGTCGCAGTGAGGGGTCAAGCAGGCCAGTCCAGACCAAGTAGTAGCTGCGATAGCGGCGCATCTCGAAGTCGGCGAGGAGGCACTCGACGGCAAAAGACTCGGGAGAGAGGATATAGATAGCATCCATCCCAGGGTTGGGGTCGCGACGGTTCTCGATTCGCTCGATAGCTGGGGGTATAGTAGGTCAGCTAAGAGGCCTCGGTGGCAGGTGTGGGAAATTGGGCAGACAGACTGGCGATGTTATTGTTGAGAATGTCATCTTCCTTAAGAACGTTGTCAATGATCTTCTTTGAGTTTTCATCGACGATCAGGCATTTCCACTATTCGGACCAAAGTGTCAGCTATCGAAGGACGCGAGCTTGGTGGTGGACTTGGGGTCGCAGCATACGTCGCCTCGAGTAATCTTCTTGATTTCCGACAGAATGACTGGGATCGCGCATCAGCAAAGAGAGGCTTCGCAATTGTCGAAGCTGGCTATCAAGCTCACTATCATGCTGCTCTTGGATGACGGACAGCCCCATGGTGAATGAGTTAGGCGGGCTGCCCCGTCAGGTCGTTGGGTATTGAAGGGGAAATGCTGGGCCGAAAAGTCGTGGGTATGACGAGGCGTCTAGAGTCGCGAGGAGAGGTATCAAAGCCGGGTGTGCCTGAAAAGTCTAGGAGATGAGTGCTGGGGACCAAGGAGCAGCGAGAGGGTATCAAGGTCGAGGAGAGGGAAGCCGGGAGAAGTCGTCGTCTATGAACGAAGTGTCCAAGATCCCAAGTTTGGGTCCTAACTCAGGAGTTTGGCGGGGTTTCATTCAAGCCCGCTGATGGCACCTGCGCATGAATGTGGAACCCCAGCGTGGTCCTGGAGGCTCTGTCCTTAGCGCCTTCCAGTTGGTTGGCTGGTGGCGGTCGTTATGAACCCCCCTGTGTCAACCTTGTAAGCCCGCTGTACCCATTGCTCGGGGTCTACTGAAGGGAGCCTAAACGCGGAGCGGTGTGTGACGGCGCCGCTGCGGCTGATGAGGTCATCACCAAAAGCTTAGGTTAGCATAATTAGACCTCGCTCGAGGCGCGGGACGACTTTTATATCTGTCCTCCTGAGAGGGTATTTGAAAGAGAATACATGTTATTTGGAATCTATAATTCTGTCCTATTCATAATCTGTTCAACTGATACGCTGTTTCAGTGACTTTGTTTCGGATTAAGGCTCTGCCGAGGTTTGTCACAGGCGTTGGGGAAGATCCCACTCGACCAGACTCAGTGGGAAGATAGGCCACAGGACGGTGCCTGGCCGATATCGTGACATTCTCTGAATGACTCCTGCCCGTGTCGGCTTTGAACGTCGCCATGTTTAGTGTTGCCTTTTGCGACAAGGTGGCGGCGAGTCCTAGCAAGTCCTGGGTGACCATACCCAGCCTCATTAGGTAGGCGTCTCGGGGGCACTCAAAATGTCCTGTTTGAGTTCTGAGTAGGGCTGCTGGCCGACTCTCCGCCTTCTTCCGTGTCGTAGGTTGTGATAGTTGTTTGCATCCGGCTTTTCTTGTTGCTTCTCGTCATCCGTCGCTGCCATCTCCTCTCAGGTACCTTTCGACATCGACTCTCCCGTAAATGTCCCTGTGAAGCCTCTCGTTCCGTTGGCGCTCCCTTTCCGCCAGCTGTCGCATCTGCTTCCGATTTAGCTTCCTCGGCTTCTCCTCCTTCTCCTTCTTCTGAATGCTCTCCGGCACCGCCGCGCCGACTCCAAGGGTATCCTCCTTTGCCACCACCTTGATCGGATACCGCATGCCCTCGCCCTCTCGGCCCAGGCCCTCCCGGGCGTCAGGGTCCCAGCCTTGCGCCTTGAGAGCCCGCAGTCCCATACGAGATCTGTCGAGCGCTGACGGCGGGTGAGAGTGTGCTAGCGAGACCTGGTGAGCCATCGATGCTTCATGAGGTTGAGATGTCGACGCGACCGGGAGATGGCAGATGGGACAGGTTTCTGGTGTTTGCTCTGGGGGCTCTTCCGCCGCTGGCTCTGGCTTTGATTGCGTTGCAGGTTTTAATACGACGCTGGCATACAAGTCGCCGATGGAGGTATCTGTGGATTTTGCGGGTGTAATTGTGGTGGTGATGCCACCGTCCGGATCCTTGGCGGGGACAAACTCAACTCGCTTCCGCTTCAACCCTGCGCCGAAGGGGCGTTTGTGATGCAAGGGAACGTCCTCTTCATCATGGTCATCGTCAGAAGCGTTGTCCCTGTATCGCCGCATTGATCGGTAGGCCGCGACGTTTGTGATGGTGTGAGGTGAAACGAAAGGAACAGGCAGGTAGGCAGACTTGCTAAATGGGAGCCTGTCAGTCGTTAGGTACCTGAGGCTTCAACTAGCCGCAGCGGAAAGAATAGAGGACGAGGCTACATTTAATACTATCATCAGTATCCTGTAATCCTTCTAAATAATATTTAATAAATCAGAATATAATACTATAATAATTTTAAATAGTTATTACCTATTTTCTTGAAATATATTTCGGCAATCTCTTAGGTATATATTATTGAAAGTTCCCATTGATATCCCGGCGATTTCATTCCGCTGCGAGACTAAGCAACATTGGATACCTAAGTAGGCTTCACCCACAACCCTGACCCTTCAACCAACCATCCATCTCTTATCAAATCAACGAGATAAATCCACCCAACTAAATTCCACGACGATCCATTCGCTACATTCGGAATCTCGGCGCCATTTAAGCATGGAGAGCCAACTCTTGACCCCCGAGCAACTCCAACAGCTCACGTACTCGCCACCCAGCCAGAAGGACTTTACTCTCGATGACAACCTTCCCCCTCTTCCCCAGGACTGGTCGTACGTTGCCCATCGATCGAAGCAAGACTTCCCTCTTCTTGACCGCCTCCCACCGGAGCTGTTCCAAATTATCATCTCGCAGCTCGACCTCGTCTCGCTCTACAAGTTTGGCCGAGCAAGCGGGCGAGCCGCACAGCTGCTCTCCGCTCATCCACAATATAATGCCATCATCACTCACGCACCAAACGCCTTTTTCGGCGCTCTCAGGATAAAGACCGGCCAGACGATCACCTGCCAGGAACTGTACAAGAAGCTCTGTACTCGAGATTGCGAGGACTGTGGCGATTTTGGCGGCTACCTGTACCTGCTCACTTTCAAAAGGGTCTGCTTTCTCTGCTTCTCTGAGGGCCGCCTCTACTTCCCCGTGAGGCCGGGACTGGCGTGTCGTAAGTACGGCATCGGCCGTGAGGTCGTCGACGAGCTGCCTCGCATGTCATTCATGCAGGGCACGTATTCTCCGGCGGAGATTGCCAGTCCCCAGGATGTCCTGGTTGACTCTGAGAGCGCGCTCGCGGCTGGTCTCGAAGCGCACGGCTCGTCCGAGAATCTGGTTTCGGTCGTCGTCTCCAAGGAGATGCAGCGGGCCCTGAGCCGTCTTCGGCGCTCGACACACGAGCAGGGTTCTCAAGAGCCTTCAGATCCGTCCATCGATCCGGACGAGATCAACCTGAGGTTCTGCGACGCAAGGGTGAACAACCCGCACCGATTTGGAGCCATCGTTCGGGAACCGTGGTTCGACAGGTCCACGCGACAGCCGCAGCTAGGATTTCACTGCCTTGGGTGCAAAGGTTTGGACGAGGAACCGTTGCACTGGCGAAGGAGGTTCACGGCGGAATCATTCGTGGAGCATCTGAGAGAATTGCGCCAGATCAAGCTCGGAAGGCGTTCCAAACCGAAGGACTAAATGAGCAGAGAGAGAAGACAAAAAAAAAGAAGTCTTCTGGAATTCTAGAACAGAGAAAGAATTCTGTGACAGGCCGACTTTGCCAAGGTGGATGAATCGGCATGATTGAAAAGACATGATGGCATCTCGATTCGCAGCTTCGGAGCCGAATGACGTAGCCATTTCGACTGGCACCACCGCCCATGGTTATTTCCAGCTTCCCGGTGATAAAGATTCAGGGTTTGGAACATTCCATGCATCTTCCGCAAAACAAGCCACCGGCTTCACTCTGCCCACGTTTTCGGGGCCTCATGCCGACTGATCCGCAGCTGAAATGTACACGACGCCTGGGGTCTGCGTGCCGAACCGCCGGAGATTCCAATCATGCCCTGCAACATGCAGCATATGGAAGGCCTTGTTTTTTCCCACTCGCGCTTCGGCCTTTGCGATGATACCCTCGAAACGAGTTGACAAGGGGCGTTTTCGCCCCCCGGTCATGTTCCATACCCATGTTTGGCGATGCGAGAACAACACCACGGCTTCTGGCCTTGTGCAGTCGTGGATGTGCCGCGTAACCGTCCTCGACGGAACGGTCCAGGGAGTATTGTAGCCTTTGTAAGCCAACTGCATATTCAACATTTCGCGAGCCCTTCCATGGCATGATAGGCAACCCGCCATGGATTCACCTATAAGTACTGGCAGTCTTGCTCTGCTATGCACCATCAAAACCCCATCAAGTCCTCAACACCAAAAGTTTCAACCCTATCTCCAAGTACACAGCCAAGCTCCATCATGTCGCCCAACGGTCACCGCAAAGTAATCATCAACACACCCGCCAAAGATGTCCGTCCCCTCCTCTTACCACGCCTACAGGCACCCAGATGCAGAAACTAACACCGTCTCAGGTCCCTTTCTACACCCCCATCCAAGACCCCCCCGCTGGAACACCATGGGATGCCCAACCAGAAGACAGCCTCTTCTCTCCTCTCCGTCTACGAAACCTCACCCTCCGCAACCGCATCATCGTGTCCCCCATGTGCCAGTAAGCTGCCCCCCGCCCCTTGTTTCCAGCACCTCACACTTGCCCCAGATACTCCGCAATGGACGGCTACGTGACGCCCTGGCACAAGCAGCACCTCGGCAGCTTCGCAGCCCGTGGCGCAGCCCTCATCATCACCGAGGTCCACGCCGTGTCACCCGAAGGCAGGATCAGCCCCCAGGACGCGGGCATCTGGGAGGATGGGCAGATGAGCCCCCTGAGGGAGATTGTTGAGTTCACGCACAGCCAGAACAGCAAGATTGCGATTCAGATGGGCCACGCGGGGAGGAAGGCGAGCACTGTCGTTCCGTGGCTGGATCGCAAGGCCGTGGCGGTCGAAGAGGTGAGAGAGTTAAACTAGCCAAAAAAGCATGTACTGACCAGAGGCAGGCTGGCGGGTGGCCGGACCAAGTCGTCGCTCCAAGTGCCATTCCTTTCAGTCCAGAAACGTTGGTTCCGCGGGAGATGACCAAAGATGACATTGCCAAGTTCAAGCAAGACTGGGTCGCCGGCGTCAAGAGGGCTCTCCAAGTTGGCTTTGATGTAAGTCTCCAGCCTCTCTCATTCTAGCAAACACAAACACTCACCCTCCCAAGGCCATCGAAATCCACGCCGCCCACGGCTACCTCCTCAACTCGTTCCTCTCCCCTGCATCCAACCAGCGAACCGACGAATACGGCGGCTCCTTCGAAAACCGCACCCGCCTGCTCATCGAAGTCGTAGAGCTCACCCGTGGCATCATCCCATCCGACTTCCCCCTGCTGGTCCGCATGCCCGGCACGGACTACCTGGGCTTTGACCCCTCCCTCCCGCAGTGGCACATCGAAGAGGCGGGACGTCTCGCCAGGATCCTCGCGGGCAAGGGCGTCGACTTTCTCGACATCTCGGGCGGCGGGCTGGACAGCAGGCAGAAGATCACACCCGGGCCCGGATACCAGGTTCCCTGGGCTGCAGCCGTGAAGAAGGCCGTTGCGGACACGGGGGTCGCGGTGAGCGCCGTCGGAGACATCACTTCGGGAAAGCAGGCGCAGGGGTACTTGAGCGATGGGTCTGTCGATGCCGTGCTGGTTGGGAGGGGGTTTCTCAAGGACCCCAACTTGGTGTGGCATTGGGCGGACGAATTGGACATTGATATCCATGTCCCTGCTCAGTGTAAGTGCTGGTTCCGCCGTTGGGAGTGTCTGCTAACTAGTTGACAGATGGTTGGGGATTCGGGATGACCCGTACGCACCGGAAGAGAAAGCATTGAGTTGAGAATGTGCGTCAACGTGGCCATCTTTTAATCGCTCCTGACGAGCAAAGACTTATGATAGACATGGGTAAATAGAGAATAGTCCCTGGAGTTTAGGTGTCGGTAGAAAACAGAGTGCCAATTCCTTCCCGTTGAGATGACCCGTACAAGGCTTGCGTATCCAGAGAACACTAACTAGTCTCTCAAAACCAAGACTCTCATAATACATGTTCGTGTGCTTCGTGACTCATAAGGTATCCAAATCGCAATCCCCTCATGCAACCACCCGCCCGCTGCTCGTCCTTCTCATAGCCCTCACTCTCTGCTGCGCCCTCGCCCTCTGCAGCCGTTCCTCATCCATGGTCTGCCTCCACGAGCAATCCGAGGCGAATTCGCACGTCCTACACTTGAACGCCTCCTCAATGTCCACGCCCTTGGCCTTGCGCTCGCCCCGCCACCAAGCCATGTAGTCGGCGAGGTAGCCATCCAGCGCCTGCCGAGAGACGGGGAAATCGTGAATGTCAATCTCCCGGCCGTCGCTGCGGTGCACGTACTGCACGCGGAGCATGTGTCCGAGGGAGTGCTCGCCTTGGGGGAACGACAGCTCCAGCTCGTGCTGGATGAGGGGCATGAGCTCCCGCAGGGTTCGGTACTGCAGCAGGTCGGGGCCGACTGACGAAGAACTCTGGAAGCTTGATGACGGATGGCCATGGCTGGATTCTGTGCCCGAGACCTCGGCCTCTGACGCGTCGACAAAGATCTCGTCGTGTAGGCTGCCGACTTGGGCGATGAAGGTGTCCGAGAAGGTGTCGTCTGGGTCAAGGCCGTACCGCCGGAAGACTTTGAGCAAGTCCAGTCTCCCAGCAGCCATGTCTGACAGGAATCGATGATACAGCAGCAGCTGTATCTTGGCAGGTCGAATAAGAGCATTTGATACGGGAGCAAATGATCCTCGAGTTTTGACATCGGTCAGATAGATCTTGGGTTGACTCGTGCCCCCCGACTTCTTGGGTGGGAAATAGTCCGTTAATGAGGACTGTCGATAGTTCCCCTGAGATTCCTGGCTGGACAGCTCCTCCTCAAACTCCGGGTTTGGGTTCTCGTAGCTGACGCTGTCGATGATGCCGTTTACGAGGTTATCGCCAACCATGCCCCATACTTCCAGCTCGCGGGTGAGGCCCGTGTCTCGCAGGGTTCTCAGCCCCTGCACGAGGTTCCAGAGCCTCAGGCCGAATGCGTCCTCCCTGGTCATGATGTCGATCTTCACCGTGGTGTGGACCTCATCCTCGAGCTTCTGGTGGACTTTGGAGCCTTGCTTCATCGCCGCCGTCCTGGTCCTCCGCCCTCCCGGCAGTCGGGTGAGGGTGTACCAGTACTGCAGCTCACACCAGGCGCCGGAGGTGAGGTCGCTCACCGTCAGAGGCTTCCTGGGATACGAGCGGAAGCGCTGAAGAGGCGAGCGGCCATCGTCAAAGGGTTCATCCCCGTTAGTTTCGGAGACGGGCTGTGCAGGCTCAAGGCTGACGGTTGACTCGGCCTTGACAACTTCCTTGGACTCGATGTCGGACAGAGCGCTGGTCACTAGTCGCTTGGGGTCAGTTAGTGTGACGAAGTCCCATCGTGAGATCACCACGTACGATCCGGGTAGAAAACGTCCTTCTCGAGGACGGCAGTGGGCGGCGTTGGGAGGCCAGACACCGTAGAAGACACCTCCTCACGTCTGGAGCGTGATGCAAACCCAAGGGTCTCGGAGCTCCTAACCTCGAAAGCAACATCTTGATCCCTGATACCCGTCGTCCTCTCAGGAACTGCATCTATAGCTGGTATCCCGGCATTGCTCTGGGAGGCCGGGTTCCTGCTGGAAGCTAATTGGAGCAGCAACTGTTCCTCCTCGGCAGAAAAGTCGTACCCAAACTCGTTGTCGCTATCTGGCGTCATCACAGCCGCGGCCATCAAAGGCGATGATTCATTGTTTCTCGTCTCCGGAATGAGGCGGGGGGAGGAAGACAGAGGTGTTGAATGACGCCCTCCACGTCGGTTTGACTCGCGCGAGATGGCCGCGGAGTCACGTGGACGTCATGCAGGCACCAGCCCAGCGCAACCTTAAAATAGGACCTTCTATCGACGCCACAAGACAGCATGGACGATCACCACGCCCTACAAAGAGTCACGAGGCAAAAACAAGAAGCGCCAGTTGTTTCTTTTTTGAGGCATTTTGGTGTACAATTGTCTGAGCGTTCCCCCTGATGACCGAATGAAGCGTCGTGGTGCCAAAAAAGGGACGTCATAAATTCCGGCATTGGGCGAACCATCCGCCAGGACCTCTCCCCCCCCAGGTGATGGGAAGAGTACCTCGCTGCCTCTGCTCCACTCGGAACAGAAACAACCTGGGCTCTTGAAACGCCTCGCCGTTCAATACGAACATGGGACGCCTTGCGCCTTCAGCGCCGTCTTCTCCCCCTCTTTGCTGAGCTGTCCTGAAACCCACTAGAACGGCTCTGCACCGCCCAAGAGTGGCTTGGCTGGCTGCCTGGGTGACCCGCGACCACGCTGGTCCGTTCGTAAACAGCAGCCCTGAGAGGGCCTCCAGTCCTAGATCCCTTTCCTCAAGGCAGCAATCGAGTACAAAGCATTCGAGGGACCCCCACCGAGTTCAGAGTTTATTGCAAAAGGGATTGTCAACTCCCAGAGTAACCAATCCCCCCTCCCTTTAAGGCTCCGCTCCGAACGCCCGCTCCGACATGTCCAACCTCCTCCGTAAACGCCGCCCCACCTCCGGCCCCGGCGCCGAGCATGCCTCCCGGGTGGCCCAAACGCTCGTGAACAAAGAGCACTCGCCCAAGCTCGCCCTCATGTCCCTGCCAACCGAGATCCATCTCGCAATCTCCCGCATGCTCATCTACCCGGACGCCCTCTCCCTGAAGCACACCAACGCCCACTTCTACAGCCTGGTCGACACCGGCGTCCGCCTCAAGGTCGAATGGCTCATGGAGCGCCGGAGCCTCCACCTCGAGTGCCCCAATGACCGACGGTGCGACCTGGGTAGTGATCTCCGCTTCTGCCGCGGCAGCGTTCCGTAAGTCCAACCTTGTAAAAGGGCCACGCAATGTGCAACCCCAGAAGTCTAACCCAGTCCAACAGCCTCCTCATGCAACGACGACGAGAACACATCGAGTGCGAATCCCGGCCCGGCCTTGGCTGCCTTGTCTACGGGACTAGGACCTGCTCCCACCGCTCAGCGATCAGCAGGCGACTGCCGCGTTGGCTACAGGTCAAACTGACGGTAGAGCTGTGGTGGGTCCTCCTCGCCATCATACCTATCCTTTCTTGCTGGATGTGGTTGGGTGAGTTTGTCTGAGAACCGATGCCCTTTATCTACTTTGTTGGTTTGTATTTACGACAGGCGTTATGGGAACGAATTAGGATAATGGGGGGGGGGGGGGGGG